>JAZFAU010000706.1:0-2500 GCA_037178615.1 Dione vanillae | reverse complement strand
GTAGGAACTGATATAATTGTTCATGTACTATGCGCTCTAAGACTTTAGAAAGGAAAGGGAGTATGGATATTGGACGATAATTTGAAAAGGATGTGGGATTGGATACCTTTGGTAAGGGGATTACTAATGCATAACACCAAGCATCAGGGAAATCACTAGAGGAAAGGGAACAATTAAAGATGTGACACAAAATAGGAAGAATAGGAATTAAGAGTAAGCAGAATCATACGTCGACTTATGTCATCGCAGCCAATAGCATCAGATTTGATGGCTAGCACGTGTTTTCGTGCACGTGCACGTGTTTACCTATTATAGCAATGATCAATTACTGTCGCATGGCGTACCGCAAGGCAGTGTTTTAGGCCCGAACTCTTTTTCTTGTTTATATAGATCTACTTACACGGCTTAGATTAGATCAAGGTCAGATAATATCATACGCTGATGACACTGTACTTATGTTTGCTGCGGACACATGGCCTGAAGTATTTGACATTGCTCAGAAGGGTTTTAATCGAGTTGCTATTTGGTTAAAAAAAATATTCTTACATTAAACACTAGCAAAACTAAATATATAACTTTTTCAATAAGAAAATGTACTAACTTGCCGGATAACCTTCATTTAATTTCCCATGTATGCACACAAACAAAATTTACAAATTGTTCTTGCCCAAATTTAGAGCGGGTTGATCATATAAAATATTTAGGAGTGACCCTAGATTGCAACTTAAACTTTAAAAAACACATAAATATACTAAGCGGAAGATTAAATAAAATGATCTACATATTTAAAAACCTTAGACATGTTGTAAAAGAAGAACTATTAAAAAGAATATATCTGGCTTTATGCCAGTCTCTTATCACATACTGTATTTCTACATGGGGGGGTGCATCAAAAACCATAATTAAAAAAATTGAGGCCCAACGAACAATATTAAAAGTAATGAAGTTTAAACCCTATTTTTATCCAACAAGGTTATTGTATCGAGAAACACATGTACTCACTGTGAGACAGCTATTTGTGTTAAGCGTATTGCTTAAGCAACATAGTGAACTAAACTACGATCCTACGTTACTGAGTAAGAGACGGAAACATATCGTGGTTAACTTACCAGAAGGTCTTAATACCGCATTTATACAAAAATTCTATAGTTTCTTGGACCTTATTTATATAATAAAATTAACAAAGCTATAAATGTATACAGTATGAATAAGGTAAACTGCAAGCAAAGCATAACTACTTACCTCCAAAATTTATCGTATGAAGACACGGAAACCTACTTGACATCCTACATTAAAATTAACTTTCTATCGAAAATACATTTGATTTAAGTTATTTCAATATAATATGTATAGAGGGCATTCTATCTCAGAAACAAATACTATAATGAACACATAAAAACGCACACAGACACACACACACACACACACACACACAAACACACACACACAACACACACACACACCACGCACACACATTACATAAGTACCCAGTCATTACAATAGATATAATAGGAAGGCACATACTATTTTTCTATTAAAATAAAAACAATTGCAATTGTATAAAGTTAGTATAAATATTAAAATTAAGTTTCTGGCTAGCCTTTCCATGTATAGCTTTTTCCGATGGGAGTCGGCGCTGTTCGCTGAGACACAGGTTCACCTAGTTCAGCAACAGATGATTCCGCTTTGTTATGTGGTGCATACTTTAAGGAACTTATTGTTAACTGAAATACATTGTTATTGCTTTTTGGAGACAATAAATTATTATTATTATTATTATTATTAATAATCGAACTCGCTACCTCTTCCTTAAAAATGTAATGGCATTAACCAAACATTTCAAGACTCTGCTAATTGAATGCGAAGAATGGTAACGTAGATAAGACACTTTATAAAGGCTGATTACTGGCGAAATTTGGTTTATGAACATTTACATAAAACCAGGGGAGGGCCGAGGTATTAAAAGATTATTTAACGATAAGGAGCCTTTGAAGTTAGTTCACTATTATGTTAAAGAAATGAAGATGTTGCTGTCCTTTGGTAGCACTGAGGTAGGTGCAGGTTCATTAAAAAGATTCGAACTATATTTTTGAGGTAATGATCAATTTCATAAAAATAATTATTTTCGTACCAGAGATTTCAAGAAAAAAATCCCCGACATCGTGACAATGAGACATCTTTAGAAGTACGGTCCTTCAAATTAAAAATGAAATGAGAAATCGAGAGAGATATATAAATAATATATACTTGTCGAAGATTAGGACTCTTCTATTTCATGAATCAATCAAAAAGTAACGTGTATTGATATAATGGTTAATATATATATATATATATATATATATATATATATATATATATATATATATATATTATATATATATATATATATATATATATATATATATATATATATTATATAATATATATATATATATATATATATATATATATATATATATATATATATATATAATATATTAACCATTTATAATACACGTTT
>JAZFAU010000705.1:0-57681 GCA_037178615.1 Dione vanillae | reverse complement strand
TCCACGGAAACTAAAATCCAGCTTGTTACTACCCTCTTGGTTCTAATTCTTGATTACGGTGACTCCTGTTATCTAGATCTGTCGGAAGAGCACCTGAATAAACTTGATCGTCTCCTTAACTCTGGCATTCGCTTTATATTTGGTTTACGAAAATTCGACCACGTTTCTCGTTTTAGGAAACAGTTACGCTGGCTTCCTATACGAGAACGTAGATATACTCGGCTTCTCTGTCTTCTCTACTCTATCCTTATTGACCCTAATGCTCCTACTTATTTATCCTCTAAATTTTCTTCTTTCCGCTACTACGATCCTCTCAATTACTAACCCTTTTCATACCTTCCCATAAATCTGGCTTTGTCTCCAACTCCTTCTTTCTAGTTGCTGCACGGCTTTGGAACACTTTGCCTGATTCTATTCGTAGAGCTCCATCGCGCGATTCCTTCAAGCGCCACGTAAAAGAATTTTATCTGTCATCCATCAATACTACTTGATGTCTTCCCATCAAAATTATTATCATAATTCGCATTACGGGCAGATGTTGCGCCGCTGCGCCACGACGGCGCAGCGGCGCAACATCTGCTCGTAATGCGACGGTTTCTGGGTTTGATTGTCATACAAAAGACAAAGCGCGGCGTTGAGTTCCGCCATTCAACACGCAATGCCTTGAAAAAGGTGGACAGCGAGGACGGAAAGAGCAAGGACTAAGCAACGAAATTTTTAACACTAGGTTCGTATGGTTCCTGCAGTTCCCTTTGCCTACCTTGCCATGTGCGGGTTAAAGGATATAGCTAAAAATATATAATTGTTAATATGTAGTTTATATCATTAATATTAATTATAATGAAATCTTTTCTTACGTTTACATTACCTACTCTTTTTATATCTATTTTTACTTAAAACTACGACTAGTAAGTGGTACAAGTTAATTTTTAGTCTTATGATTGCATCCTCTTTGCTTATGCTATAGTAGGTACGTGCAGCTGTTGGTGCGTCACGTATTTGTGCATGTAGCTGAAGCTTGACGACAGTGTCAAGCACTGAGCCGCAAGAAAAGTCATCCCTTTTTTTTTTTTTTTTTTTTTTTTTTTGTCGCTGGGAAAAAATGCCATTACGCATCCCCTTCCCGTCGGGGGACGGGAGAGGGGTATGTGGGACTCCCGGTAAAGGCGTTCCCGGTATACCCACTAAAAATACCCAGCGGCGCTCCGACCTCACCTGCGTGGAGAGGGCCTGGGAGTCCATAGCGTCCAGGCCCCCGCCGGTGACTGCCCGCCCTACGGCAGGCCCCTCAGACCCCCCCTAGTGGGGAGGGGTCGTTACAATGGCCGGAGTGCACGGCCATTGTGGCCCGACGAGTGGGGTGATCCTGGAAATGCAGGCGGTGGCGCCCCCGCGCCTGTCGCCTGCGGATCACCCCCAGGGGCGGAGGGCGACGGACGTTGTGTCCGCCGTCTTCTGCCCGTTCTGCGTCTGCGGAGCGCCGCTGCGAGAGGGTCATCCTCCCGCGTGCGCTCCGCCGCCTCCTTCTGTGACATTAAGTCCTCACAGAAGGAGGCTACCGCCGCCCATGCCTCCTCCCCACTCTGCATGGCGGCGACCACGCTGGGGAGCGTGAGGTCGGCCCCGACTACTGCCACCAGGGCGCGGCGAGGTTCGGACCACGATGGGCACACCTCCAAGGTGTGCTCCGCCGTGTCCACCTCGGCCCCGCAGTGGTGGCACGCTGGAGACTCCTCCCTCCCGATCCGGTGCAGGTATGATCCGAAGCAACCATGCCCGGACAGCACCTGCACAAGACGCAGGGAGAGGGAGCCGTGCCGCCGATCGAGCCAATCGCCCAGGACGGGCCCGATGGCGTCCAGCAGCCGGCGACCGAACGCCGTGGAGGTGAGGTCCTCCGCCCACTGCCGAGTGACGGCGTCCCTCAGCTCCCGGCGGATTTCCTCCCTCTCCCCCGGATCCGGACGATGGTTCAGTGCCCTCTGACCTGCCGCCCACTCGTACATTCTGGCGAGCACCCATGCCTCCAGCTCCCAAGGATGGGTGCCCGCCAGAACGCACGCCGCCGCAAAACTCACTGTGCGGTACGCCCTAGCCACCCGCTGTGCAATGGCCCTTTGTGGCCTGCGGATGGCAGCGGCGTTTCCCCTTCGGCACAGTGAGACCGCCCATATGGGAGCCCCGTACAGGGCCATACTCTTCAGTATGCCGGCGTATAGACGCCGGCATCGATCGCCGGGGCTCCCGACGTTTGGGAGGAGCCACGAGAGGGCGCCCGCTGTCTTCAGCAGGCGCATCGACAGCCCGGCGAAGTGAGCGCCGAAGCGCCACTTGCTGTCGAGCACCAGGCCCAGATATTTCATCTGGGCCTGCACCTCAACGCGGGCACCCTCAACGTAGATATGGGCATTGGGCGGTTGGCCCTGCCGAGGCCCATGGAAGAATACGGCCTCGGTCTTGTGCAGCGCCACCTTCAGACCTAGGCGGGAGATTCGGTCCACCACTAACGAACCTCCCGCCGAGGCGAAGCTGGCAGCCTCCCCGAAATTCTTCCCCCTGGCAGTAAGGAGGGTGTCATCTGCATAGCAGATGACAGACGTGCCACGGGGGAGATTTCCCCTCAAGAGCCAGTCGAATCCGATGTTCCACAGGAGCGGTCCTAGAACGGAACCCTGTGGAACACCGGACTCGACGCAGTATCTGCGGAGCTCGCCCGACTTGTTGGTTAGGCGGACTGTCCGATCGCTCACATAGTCCGCCAACAGACCCCGCAGATACTGGGGCACCACGTGAAAACGGAGCGCCTCTAGCACGGTGGAGTGGGGACTGAGTCGGGACAGAGCGTCCACCGTCGAACGCTCAGCTCGAAAACCGAACTGAGCGTCCGCTAGGTCCGGGCCAATTGTGCGCAGATGGCAGTTGACGCGGGCGGCGAGGATCCTCTCGAACATTTTCCCGACCTCATCGAGCAAAACGATGGGTCGGTATGCCGAGGGGGAGTCCGCCGGCCGCCCTTCCTTCCGAAGAAGGCACAATTGGCCCTCCTTCCATGGCTTCGGGAACCTCTCGCACGTCAGACACGCGCTGAAGAGGTCCCGAAGCCTCCCTCCCATCTGGGAGGCGGCGATGGCCAAAACTCGTGCGGGGACGCCGTCCGGACCTGGGGCCGTCTTCTTGGCCCGGAGGCAGAGCGCTGCCATCTCCACCTCATCCTCCGTCACCGAGGGGACCTCCTCGGCCGATCCTCTAACACTGCCTAGAACATCCCTGACACTCTCCCAAAACTCCTCAAGTTCGCTCAATGAAGCTTAGGATACCGGCGCATATGCCACCAACAAGAATATTCTTGTAGTCCCCAACTTGAAGCGAACCCAAAGCAGTCTAGGGTTGATCGCCTCGTACTCTACCACTGCACTAACCAATCGAGAGGACAATAACACACCTACACCTTGACACCCGCTTTCGCTTTCTGGAACGCCGGCCCAGAGAGCTACGCGGCTGCCCGGCATCGGTTGCATTATTACGCTTTCGCTTGGTCTCAGTCATACAAATGACATCCAAATCTCGCTCATCCATCACATCTAATAGTTCATTCATCTTCTGATCCATCCCTCCTCTTACATTCCACGCAGCTATTTGAAGAAAATGGAAATAGAAATTCATCTTCCTGAGTGGGAATCGAACCCTCAAACCGTCGCATTTACAGGCAGATACTTACGCCTCAGAGCCGCGACGGTATAATATAAATAAATAGATAAAATATTGTATTTATAAATAGATAAAATATTGTACGTGGCAAGTATTCAAAAATGCTTTTCTTTAGCTTCACGCTTTAACCCGCTCATAGCAGGGCAGCCAGAGCAGAGAGAATAAAATGGAAATGAAAAAATCCATCATCTCCGACTGAGAATCGAACCCACAAGCCGTCGCGTTTACCAGCCAGACGCTTGTAGACAATGCACCTTATAATAATAAAAAAATGTGTTATTTATTTTGTGTTAGGTAAATTCATTCATCACGTATAATTTGACAACAAACAATCTAATTTGTAGAATATAAGAACTCAATAAATGTATTTTCAGTAAGGATAATAGCTGGATTTTCTGTTTATTATGGACTTGACCTCCGGTGTGATTGATTGCGGCTTATATGGAAGTGGTCCAAAAATGTAAGTATAATATTTATAACAAAAGTAACTTGAATCTTATTTCTGAATATGCTTCTTACTATGTAATTTTATAACATACACATGATGTTTAACATATACATTTATGTAAATATATATAATGAATCTGCATGACATCTTTTGAATCTGCTTAAATATGGACAGTGAAAAACTTATATTAATGTACGTACGCCTCATTCTCTACTTTTCACGGCTCATCAGTTTCCATAGGTTTTAATTTAGGTTCGCTTACCGCACATTTTATGACAAATAACTATATAACTACCTGGTTATACATTGATTATAAATCAAGGTAATAAAGATAGTTGATCCAATTTCCATAAAAATAAATTTCAACATAAAGTGAATATCGGAAAAATCTATATATGAAAAAAATCTATCAGAAATAAATTGTTACATCGGCTATAGCGGTACTGGGTGGTACTTTATTTAGTAATATCAAATAAAATCCACCTACTCATTTTAGAAAACCATTGAGGCTTGAACAAAATCGCTCCATTACATGGACTGCTTTTTATGGCACCATATCTATATGCTTACAGTAAAATTTTAACATTATTATAAAAATGTAGAATATATTTTTTATAAATGTATATTAAATTTTAGGACTAAAATTATTTGATGAACATTTGAAAAGTACTCGTTTTCGTTTTCACATTACAAATCTCATAGGAGTAAAGTATAATCAAACAGGCGAATGTTCACATGCCAATAGATATTCATTGTAGCTGTAAATTGGTGGAGTCATAGCATCAGAACATGAATAATCACTTTCAATTTATCACGCTTCTATGATTATACAGTAGGTGAAGTGATTGACGAGAAATTGCATCACATGATGTAAAGGGGCAAGTAAATAAAATTTATTGTAAAATATAAAAAATCTTAAAAAGCACATTTATAAGCTCATTTACTACAAACAAAATTAAAACATATTCCATAAAAAGAATCACAAAAGACTTTAAGTATTTCCATCGCAATATTTTATTGTTTTTAAAACTTTCCTAATTATATACTTACCTAATATAAATAAATAAGCTAAAAAGGCAGATTAACCCTTTATTAAAAATAAAAAATAAAAGTTTTATTTGTAACAGACAGAGGCAGATGATTATAAGAAAAATAACGGTGACAAATGTTAAAGATAAAAAAAATGCAGCGAAGTTTCAGCGCCTACGTAATTAAGCTACAGACAAATGGCTCTACGTTAAGTGAAAAATAAGAAAGTTATATTCTAAAACAAATTATTGTTTCAATTTTTGCTCTTGCAATTTTTGCACATACACATGTGTGTGCGTGTATGTGTGTGGGTGCGTGTATATGTGTGTGTGCGTGTATGTGTGTGTGTGTGTGTGTGTATGTGTGTGTGTGTGTGTGTGTGTATGTGTGTGTGTGTGTGTGTGTATGTGTGTGTGTGTGTGTATGTGTGTGTGTGTGTGTATGTGTATGTATGTGTGTGTCATATCAGACTTAGGATTGTCGAAAGTAGTCTAAATTGTTTTTCCGACTCATCATAAGTCAAACTTGAAGCCATTCACATTCATTCAACATATTTCTTTGCGTTGTAACCCAGGTAGAGGGTAAATATCTGAAATTATGGCGACTTTCTAGTTCAGTATGGCAAGATTCAATGTATATTCTTTAATTACAACGTACAGTTACGTTAGCATTAAACTCAACTTGAGAATGTATGCTTACAATTATTACCAGTATAACAGTTGCCGGATTGTAAGTACTAGTATAATTCTGTTATAGCGAGTTAGGTATAGCGAGTATAATTCTGTTGTTGAAAAAAAATCGATTTATGCATGATGATTTTCAAAACTACCATCTGGCCTTTCTAGCTTTAACATGCGTGTTTGAACTGGCTGAAGCACCTCACGATGTTATGCACTATGAAAAATTGATTGACCCAATGCGAAGTTTAGATATAAGCTGAATTTTTAAACATTTAAATATATACATTAATTTTCTAATTATAACACTTGTGCAATATATAATTTTTCCACGACAATGAATAATTCATATTATTCATTGTCGTGGAAATAATTCGTACCAAGACCATTGATAAAAAGACGTACGTTCTTGTTGAGGACATATACTTATTTCACTACAAATATAATTATACTTATGGACGTGTAGGCTTAAAAATTCAAATCGGTCTGTCAACTCCCTTTGAACAGTTTGTCCTTCTTTTCCGAAAATGCCGTGATTATTTTAATCTACATTAAAATAATCTCGAAATTTTAGTGATGTTTGGAAACCCATTTACTTAGTCAATGAAAAAGGTCAATAATGACCTCATTATCAGCACTAAATCAAAAAATAGTAAAAGTCTGAAAAAAATGTTACAACTCAGACAATTAAAATATAGTAAAATCGCTATGCACTTAAATTACAAGTCCTTTCAGAGTTAAGTTGTCGTAATCTAAATTTACTCATGCATTCATAATGATATTTTCTTAAAGCTTTATCGACAATGTAAGAATAAAACGATAAATTTCATTTATATTGATAGATATTTACAGATGATTGTCTTAACACTAGGTTCTTATGATTTCTGTACCATGTGCAGGATAAAGCGTGAAGATACAAAAATAGAATAAAAACGATATTTACAAGTTGTATTTAAAGTTAGATAAGGGCAGCTCAGCGCTAAACGTTCTGGAGATCACTGAAGAAGACTTATATCTAGTTTTGTTCGTAATTATCGACGACGATACTTTTTTATATTTTTTAAGGTATGCTTATTTATTACTTTCCCTATTTCTCGTATAAGTTAGTATAATATTTAAATTGTTATTAAAATCCCTTTCAATGTTCAAAGAATATTTTCTAATGCATAATATATGTAAAGCTTTCCGTATAAAAGTTCACGGAGCGCCGATAGCGGGAATTATAATTTATTAGATCATAATAAAATAAAGTTAATGTTTTTTAAGTATTATTTTTTGTGATATCTTGAATTTAAATTTAATAATTAAAGTTTGTATATATATATATATATATATATATATATATATATATATATATATATATATATATATATATATATATATATATATATATATATGTGTGTGTGTGTGTGTAGCTAAATATTGATTGATTGATTGATAAACCTAACCAGTGGTAGGTCCCCTTAAAAAAATTACATTAAACTTCTTAGAGAACATTAAACTTCTTATCTCATTTTCTTTACGAATAATGAGGTTGACAGACGGGAAAGCAATAACTTTCTATTTGTACCCGTTGATGTTAAATTATAAAAAAATACGAAGATTTTTGTTATGATGTATCATTTTCGCAAATCGACAAATATGATTGATTACATTATTAAATTATGAAATAAAAATATATTACATAATTTTATATCAAAACTAATATATTTGCAATCTTGTAAATTAAATTAGATTTATAAGAATATTTCATCGTCAGTTAAGGAAGTATATGAAATTAAATGAATTTACTTACTATCTTGTGAAAAATTTTACATAAGAAATTTATATCTAATCATGACTTATACACCGATTCAGAGTAAATTTGAACAATAGCGTTTTTGGTTTAAAAGCAGATCAAAAGTTGAATTATTATAAATCTCAATATACATATATGCACAAATATAAAACACAAGTAGTACATAATGATAAGCTCGCTTATTAAATCGCGGTAAATTGGATTAGCGCAGCGCGGGTTGAATAAGGTACATTATCGTACCTTTACTTCGAACATGGCTTTGAACGTTTGAATGATGATAAAAAAATTACGATATTTATTAAATAAAAAAGGAGTAAAATAAGGTAGTTAGCATTATATTTTACATATTTACGTTCATTTGTATTTATAGCTACATGTAATAAATTTAACGGGGACGGAGAAAGCAGGGACTATGCAACGGCCTGTCTTAACACTAGCTTCCCACGGTCCCTGCAGTTCCCTCTGCCTACCCTGCCATGTGCGGGAAAAAGCGTGAAGCTAAAAAAATATAATAAATTTAAAATATTGTTAAAAGTATGTATATTTAAAAGTAGAGTTATGTCAACGAGTAGAAGGAAATGTTCCATTCCATAAAAGAATCGAGATATTTCAGACACAGACTTTCACTTAAAAGTGCAAAGCAAAGAGGTAACAAAGCGATCCCTGATGTTGGATAAAAGAACGTTGTGAAAAATAACAAAAGTACAAGCGACCCACTCAAATTTTTATTCTACTTACCAATTCACTTGCTCTTTCCAATAGGCTTGGAATAAAGATTTTAGAGTCTTCATTTCATTAAAATATCAGTGTCACTCTTAAAACTATACTGTTACGATCTTTAACTTTACTTTAGTAACTTTCATTGTAATATGTCATATGGCACCCTCTATTAATTTCATCATTGTCTTGCTGAAGCGGGCTATTCCTTAAGATTCCTTAAGACAAAAATTTAAGGAAATAAATATTTTTTTGGCATCACAACACATCATACAATCAATATAATCTAATTTATAATTTTATTGTTTTTGTTTTTATTTTTATGATATGTTTTCTTAAGAAAGCTCCAATACTAGTCCTAAACAACTTCATGCTTGCAATACGTGTATCTTAATAAGAAAAATTATGACATTCACACAAATCAAACTTTAACTAAGAACTTCCGAATATACAAACAGAGTACACGCCGAGATAGCTTCTTGTTGTACCGAAGGCTCAAATAAAATTTGCAATAAAAAATATGACACGCCGAACCACAATTTTATAATAAATTACTTACTTTATTTTACTAATATGCTTTTTACAAATAACATATTTTTACAAATTATAAAAAAAAGACTAATTGTAACTACAATTTATTAATTGTAACTACAGCTTTACTAGCCCACCCACTTATTATATCATTTTTCTCATTTTTAATGTTATTTTTTTTTCTAGTTTATAAAAATGTTGTTTAAGTATAACTGACTGTCAAATTGTAATTATGAACAAGTTGGAGATTATGCTCCCATGTAACAACGTAACGCTCCTGCTTCTGACTAACCTGTTGGTATTATGTTAGATAGGAATAGTAAATAGTATTAAAAAGATAAATAAAAATATAAAAAATACCCTAAAAAGACAATGTCATTTAAATAACTAAACTATTTTTCTTATTTTAAGATAATCGTTTGATACTTACAATATATGTATAAAAACTGGAACCTCTTATTACAAAAATCATTGTGTAAATCCTCACCCTCATAACAAATAAGCTTTCTGTACCGTCCAAGCGTTCTGACAACAAAGCTACGTTCAAATTCTCATATGCTTATTTAAAATCGTCATCGTCCAATTTCTTATATATTATATTGTTAACCTCTTTTCCGAGGGAATTCTATAAATTGTCTCTGTCCAAAGATTTTTGCTAAAGATGACTATTTAGTAAATGATAATCATAAATTTTTTTAATGTGACGATATTTGAAACTTTGGCATTGCGTATTGAGTGGTGGGACTTAACACAATGCTTTGTCTAAGTAAAAGAAGCGAGAAAAATCCATCATCCCCGAGTGGGATTCGAACCCACAAACCATCGTGTTTACAGGTAGATGCTATACCTCTGCGTCACGATGATCCTCAATAATATTTATGTAATTTGCGTTTTCAATCGTTTTACAACTTTTTTGTACATGAAAACGAATACAGCTCGCAAATATGCTTATAAAGCAGATCACGTACTGGTGAACGTACTTAGAATACGAACAATCCATTATCATAGTATTTTTAACTTTTATCTTGAAGATTCTGATCTTGAAGATTTATTGACGGTTTATAATTTCAGGTTAAACCTGATTTTAAATGCTTACTATATAAGTCAGTGTATTTGTCGTTTGCATTGCGAGAATGCACTGGGCATTTGTATTTCGATTTATCGATCGCAATCGTTAAATGAATAATCTGGTCAATAAAGTAAAAATATAACTCAGTTCACAATATTTATTTACTCATCAAAGATTTACTTCTTAATACCATTATTCTTCTTCTTGTAGTGCCTTTTCACTACTGAAGGTTGGCCGTTAGTTCCCTGAGCCTCTCCCTGTCCATGGCCAATCCAAACAGGAACAGATGTTCGACAGAAGTGATGCCTGTCCACTCCCTGATGTTTTTGAGTCACGACTTTTTCCGGCGTCCAGCGCGCCTCTTTCCTTCCACCTTGCCCATCATGATGACTTGCAGCAGATTATACCTATCGTGCATAAGCACATGACCGAGGTATTCAACTTTCCGCTTCTTCATGGTTTGGAAAAAACCCGCTGGAGAACTATTTTTTCCTGACTTTTTGCGTCCAACTGATGCGAAACATGCGACGATAACACCACATCTCGAATGCCTCGAGACGTTTTCGAGAAACTTCCTTTAGAATCCACGCTTCGAAACCGTACAATACAACAGGCCAGATATAGCATAGGAGGCTTCTACTCGGAGCTTGATGTGAATTCGTCGACAGCACAGAACTTTCCTCATGTTATGTGGTCTGATATCTTGGTCTGATTCCCATGTTTCATTTACCCAAGCTCCAAGATATTTGTACTGACGAATCCGCTGTAGATTTTTGCCGGCTACTTGTATTGTTGGATTTAAATCTGGGTTTCTGGAAACTACCATTAGTTTTGTCTTGCTGATGTTGATTGATAATCCAGCTTTCTCGCTGCTATTGTTCACTTTGCCAATTATTGCAGGTCTTTTTCTGTCGACGCTATCTAAACTTTATTGTCGGCATAGCGAAGATTATTGATGGTATTTCCATTAATCTTTACACCAGCTGCAAGGCCTCCCAAAGGTTCTGATATAATAGCTTCTGAATATAAGTTGAATAGCAGTGGGGACAAAATGCAACCTTGTTGAACGCCCCGTCGAATCTCAATTTCATCTGTATCCTCGTTTTCTACCCTAACAGTGGTCACTATATAATATATTATATAATATCATTATATAATATACTACAAATTTAGCCACATCACTAGATATGGCTTCAAAATGTTAAGCTGTATAATGATATAATATAGACTATATATAGATTATGAATAGGCTTAAATTATACTCCAAATACGGTAATAATAAAAAAAGCCCGTTATAATTAGGAACTCTTTATTTTATATTAACGTGCTTATAATTAAATCCAATTATGCATTTTTGTGTATAATGAAAACCAATCACTCTGAACACAATAAATGTTTTTTTATGTGAAGTATGACTTATTTTATTTTTAATTTTATCTTATGTCCTAAACTAGGTTTGTATTATAAAGGATAAAATCAATAATTATATTAATTAATGTATAATGTATATCTTCTACTTCATAAATATATTTGAAATGTAATCACTACGCACATCCGTGTACTTACGTTGAAAAATTAGTAAATGACAAACCGAGGCATTTAAAAGATCATTTAACCTTTCCCAGACAGCAATAATTCTTATATTTAACAAAACACATCCGTTGGAATTATATACACATTTGTGGGGGATTAAAATAAACGTTTCCTCTCGAATGGGACGTGAGTCTTGCTTTAAAGGCGGTCATTAAGACTCACGTACACGAGAAATTGCCACAAGAGCACGCGCGCGACGCACGCACCCCTGTTGAAAACGGACTCGCTTGAGAACGCTTTAATAATCTTATCTGCCAAGTGTTGCTGCCAGCTTTTCCAAATATCATACATTTTCCATTTTACATTATATAGTAATAAAATTTTTCACCGCATATTTTTTTATAAGCAAGTAAGACCGAAAATGTTTTTAATACAGAAATGTAAATGGGAATACTTCTCAAACAATTTGCAACATATACGTCCAGATTCTATTTTATATTAATTTTAAGTACCTTTCTGAATACAAAACCTTAAAACGTTTAATATTTTTAGTTTTTTTGCTATAGGTCGAAGAATATCAATGATATTACACAGCAATCTATAGACGTTTCAGGCTCAAAAGCTCTCTTATGGAACTTAAACTGCTTTAATGGTAAATATGAATCGTCGTTATTCATATCTTTTGTAAAATGTTTTGGCCACCTTTACGTAGCAATATTTTATAATAGAGAAACTTCTGCACTATACACTCTAAGACAATTTATCATATTTTTTTTCTTGAACTTCAATGATATACAGATATACCATTAAAGATAGATTTTCTACTAAAAAACTGTATAAAATTGTATTTCTCTTTCTACTGGGTTTTTTTGCAACAAATAGTCCAAACAAAGAAATAATTTTATATTTATAATTCACCAAGGCAACAGGGATGTTCTTGTAATTGCTACCCACACAAATTCAAATACTGCTCGTGTTGGAAGCAATTTTGGATTAAGCCATGGCTAAGCCTCGGTTGTAGAATATGATATACAACTGAGTGTTCTCCCACGTATTGTAAAAAGTAGGGCATGACACAATAGTACCCGCGTGGTACATCGTACAATTTAGACCCCGTTTGTAATAGCAGCTGCGAGTTTCATTTAGGAGATGGTTTATTTTATTATAAAAATAGATTTATTTTTCACCTTATTTTTCCTTTAAAAGAGTAAATTTTAAAATGATTGTAGAGTAATATTTTGTTCTATTAAATATATTACGATAACATTCTGAATATTTTCAGTATATTACATTTTCAAAGCGGCGGTTTAACAGGTGGAAATCGCCACGCCGCAGTACTTTCTGCTTTCTTTTTACACTACGAATTCGTAGTCCTTTTGTTATAAGTTTTTACATGTAAATTTTACTATTAAACAAAATCGAGTACAATAATTTATTCCTCAGGAGGCCCGTTTACAAGTAAAATTTATAGAACCAAATACAAAGCTAAAACGAACACTATTTCGTTATGATCACAAAAGCGTCGCCAAATACATTTGTTTGTGTCAGTGTTGATTTTATTTTTAATTTCTTTTTTTATTTATACTTTTTTTTTCAGAACACAAAAGTAAATGTAATATGAGAATAATCGTGTTACATGAGAGAGGTTGTCACGAGTTAATTATAATTAAAATATATTATACATTAAATCAGCCGTTATGTTACTAAACAATGATGGTAGTTTATAAGCGTCTTCCGCTTTTTTATTATGGGGGATGTTTCAGTATTAACTCTTTTTAGTAACCTTGCCGTCACGATTATTATTAATTAATATATGAAGTAAGACCTTTTAGGATTTCGTATATATTTTTACCTAATATTCAAATCTCTAGATTTATAGAACTAAATAAATCACAATCCGAGTTATAGAATATTATACAAATGAATATTGTAAAATGAAATTATCAAATGTCAACCAAAGGCGATTGTAAATTTACTACTTTATGTACTACTTTCTGTTGACCTGCCCTGAACATATTATGCTTTTATTTAATACTTGTTCACTAATTATAACGGATAAATGTAAAAGAACAATGTTGTAGTAGCATCTGAATTCCACAAATTTAAATAAGTGTACAAAATTACAAATTGTAATCAATACAAATCATTACCTTTTGTCAAAATCTTACCTCGGTTATGTAGTCAAACGCTTTTTTTTTCTTTTTAATATAATCACTTTCAATAAATTAGTTCTCGTTTCTGTTCCGTAATAGCACAACTAGATATGATTTGTCATACTATTTAAAAGGATAGTTAATAATTTTACTCACTGATGGAACATTCTGAAACCTTGACCTCTTAAATCTTGCTTTTATAATATTACAAAGGTCAGTTAAAAATATCACCGCACTGAACATCACTGCAGTTAAAACGAAATCTTTAAACCGTTTGAAGGACTTAAAATGAATAAAGTACTTTATAAAATAAAGTACTTTATTAATTTTAATATATAATATAAAAAATAAGTAAGAAAGCTTTTTTTACATTCAAATAAACTTAAACTGTTCACGTTTTAATGCCTAAATTGAGTTCATAAGAACCTCTAAGCTCACTCAATGGGTATCAAGGACGAGTGCTCTCAGAACTGAAAAAGGAAAATTGACTGAATTTGTGTTTAAAGCGAGTTCATAAATAAAATTGCTTTTTGTTAAGACTTCTTAAAAAGTTTGAGCTTTTAGTAGCAGAAAAAATAGTAATTTGTATCGTACTGTTATAAAAGATCTCCAAAAACAGATATAATTTTTAAATCGATAACAATCAATTTGTAAAACGATTATTGTCTCTTGAAAAAATGCACATGCACAATTTAAAAAAAAGACTCCTTATCCAAGTTTTATGAATCAAATTTATAATAACAAACATAAATTCCCGGCTCATATTAAATGAACTAAGAAATAAGTACGAAATTCTTTTTTTTATATGATTTACCTACAAATTTTCAATTTCTAAATTCATAGCTTTATTAGTACCAAAAATTATATATTATTTTCGAGGCGAGAAGGCTTTAATTACGCGAAATTCTTACAAATTTGACAAAAACAACGCGTAGCCGCTGCTGATCTTTTGATTGCGTCGACTTAAAAATTGTTTTTTTCTGTATTCATAGTAAAATTAATATAGATTTGACA
Organism: Dione vanillae; assembly: GCA_037178615.1. NCBI lineage: Eukaryota > Metazoa > Arthropoda > Insecta > Lepidoptera > Nymphalidae > Dione > Dione vanillae. Next base: position 43,004 of record JAZFAU010000705.1, on the reverse strand, counting down.
TACAACCAAAACTAAATACAGCCAGACCCTAATAAATAGCAGTTATGTTAACTGTCTAAAGTCTATATATAACTTAAATGTATTATTTCTGATAAAGGGGACTATTTTTATTAAAGGCAAAAAAACATATTGCTAGAAAAAAAATCTTCAATTAAAAAGTATTCAATTAAAAAATAATCTATGCAAATTTTTTATTCAATTATCAGAAAAAAATTAATAAGATTTAAAAATACAGGCTTTTATATTTTATTATTTCTCAATTATCATAAATTGTTTTCTAAAGCTATATATAAAAATTTGTATATATTATTGTTATTCAATGGAATATTAAAAAAGTAGTAATATTTGGTAGCTATATTTACTTGGTAACAATATTTATATATTTACGGAATTGCCGTAAGCGTATTTCCTTCGTACCCTTCCAAAATATACTACCGGTTTATATTTAGTATTGAAGGTATAAATATGTCTTCAAGGGAACGTAAAAAATTAGATTTTTAATAAATATTTTCGTTTGTTGTATAATTTCAAGATTACATTTACTACTAAATTAAGCTAAGTGATGCTGGCGTTGTCCAATCACTGACCAGTTTACCACTGTACTGACCAGTTTATAAGAATATAACTTTACTTTATTAAATTACTTTTAAATATAATTATACTACGCTTACTACGCTTCTTACACATTACAATTTTACATTTATGTTTGTAGTAGTGCCAAGCTGCTACACATACTATTTGCTACATATCAAACGTATGTACATATTTATTATTGTTACAATTTTTTTTTAAGTTGCACTGTGTCCACTTCTAGTTTTATATTCATAATGTTTAATATTTTCTATATATAACTTGGATAACATAGCAAATATTGATGTTTGTAATATAAACAACAACTATAACATTCTCGAATTAGTAAAGAATAATATCTACTATTAAATTTATACAGATACGTCCAAATCTTCTTGTAAAGTTACTTCCGCATAATATGATTCACAGTTAAAATTTATTAAATATTTTAATTTATACTCTGAGTGTAGCATATTTACAGCTAGATATTATGCAATTTTTATGCCACTGTTACATGCCTTAAATAGTATAAATAGTTTGAAATTATATTTGATATATTTAGCTTAGAAATTTCATAGTATTTTGTATCAAGTAAATTTCATTACACTTAAAATAAAAGGCAAGTGTATAGGATTTAAATAGGTTTCTTCTTATAGTGGTATATCGAGAAATGAGATTGTTGATCATGCTACTCGAGAAATTCCTGACGCAGATCACATAATCTCACATAGATTATGTTATTATTATCTAATAAAGACTTCAAATACTGAAATTGAAACGTGAAAAATGAATTTCACATCCGCCTAGTAGATTTATAGATAAACATATACAAATAGATAAGCACACAGGCATACATTTTCTATGTCATATTTTAATTTTTACATCTTCATATATCATGTTATTAATTTATTTAGTACCGACAAAATACTTTACTATTTTATTATAGTATAGTTAATTTTTCATAGGTTATCTTAACATAATTTTAATTGTAAGGTAATATTGTGGCATGAACTGTGTATGTGACAGTTTCAATAAGGCTTTTCAACTCACCTTAATAAAACTTTTTCTTGTAAGGACGAGAAATCGCAAGCAGTCTTGCGTTTTTTATATATTTTAAATATATTTATATATTTTTTTAGAAAATGTTTAAAGCATTATAACATAGAAGCAATTAATAAATTATATAATATAAACGTTGCCACACGACGATATATATAGTAAGTACTGAGTTATGTTTTAAAAAGTAGTTGTGTTGTAATTTTAATTTTATATGTATGTATTAATACTTAATATTTGACGCTACCAGATATTCAGGTCATACAATAACAATGATATTTTTTAAATACACTTACACAAATTTTTACTGCGTATACATTTGTAAAACAACAGAATCAATTTTACTTCTCATATTGAAAATTAATGAAAAAAAGGAACCGACGTAATTTACATTGGCGCGGATGAAAGGTTAAACACTATAATGAGTGAGCTAACAGCAGCGTTGTTAGCGCACAGCATCTCTCGTGACTTGCGACATTGTTGTTCAACTCACTAATGAGTTCTCAGCTCTCGCTGGTACCGATATTCTTGTATATTGTTCGTTTCCACGTTTCCACCTTCCTGAATTTCCTATTTCACACAAATATTTAATACTGCCGTCTTAATACGACTTTGTATACGGGAAATTGTTTCGCCCAAAGTTCAAATATCAAAATATCTAAGATTATTAAAGTTATACTTTGTAATAAAACGAACGAGTAGCATTTTGGATTTACTTCGAAGCAAACTTTTCAGAAGATATTTGTGATGTTTATTTATTTATATTTATTAATTTATTTTGTTGATATATCATTATGTTTATATGTGATACAACTATGTGTATGAAATTTATATACAAATATATGTGTATATATATATATATATATATATATATATATATATATATATATATATATATACATATATATATATATATATATATATATATATATATATATATATATATATATATATATATATATATATATATATATATATATATATATATAAAATATATTTTTCAGTTATCAAATGCTAATTATTGTTTTTATGTCTTTGATGTAAATGCTATAATGTAAACATCTTTAATATATGCGTATATGTAATTGTTGAAAATATTCAATTATAGTTAAATAAAACTATATATAGAACATATACATATGAATTGTTTTCATTTTCTTCGCTCTGCTGGCAAAAAGTACGGTGTTGAGTTCCGCAATTCAATTCACAATGCTTCGAAAGCCAATAGAGGAGGCGGATAACGGAGTATTTTAATACTAGGTTCCTTGTGTCAACTCGTCCCTTTGTATATACTGCAAGATTTAGATTAAAACTAAAAAAAAGCTATTGAAACTAAAACACCCAAAACGTTTATAAATTATTTGTTTTTTGTACCGATATACAATACCAAGAAAAAACAACACGTAGTACCGAATAGTTAGTAGGTGTCTTTAAAATGTTCAAGGTCGTTGCTAAAATGGAAGGCCATGGCCTACTACGGCGGAAATCCAAAACATGTACAAATGATGATTTGAAAATGGAATAATATAGAAATAAACAATGTTTTTTATTATAATGATAACATATTATCGCATTACCTATTTAAGTTACATAAGTGATTTAAACTAGATTCATTTTTTATAATTTTAAGCTTGAATGAATTTTAACAATACAAACAAAGCTATAATGTATATTTTTGTTTACATTAAGTTCATATTAATTTATAGATAAATAAAAACATAAAATTAGCTTAGCAATTGCAATTCTTATTGTATTTCTTTTATTACTATCAATTTAAAAGCTTCATCACTTTATGGAGAAACGACTTATTCGAAATGTCTCGGCGGCAGTTAAATTGTCAAACAAGATTACCGCAAAAATTTAACTTTGGCTAATGGAACTCATTTACATTTAGTAACATAAAATTCATTTTTCTTCTTAGGTATGTTTTGTAATTAAATCTTTTTTATCCATATTTAGTATTTTAATAGATTTTTAGTATTTACATAGCGGTATTTTTTATAGTTTAAGACATCATTAAGATAAAATAATTTAAAAAAACATAATGAAAACTACACAAAAATTAATATAAAATATAAATAATTTAAAGTATGTCTAGTTATAGTATGTATGTATTGTGCCCACCAATTACGTTATATTTTTTTTAAATATATATTTTATTTTAATGCACCGCCCATCTTTATGCAACTCCAACATCCAAAGGTTGCCTGACCTACTCCACTTCTTATTGTGCAGCAATCTCCAGCTTACTCCGATCTACTGGTCTTGGCGCAATTTCTCTCTATACTGAACGCCTTCAAGTAAGACAAAGTAAATACCAAGTATGCAGCATAGACATTTAATAATAAACACCTGCAGCCTGTTGATTATTCCTTTCATGACGAACCACGTCTCGCACCTGTACATGAGGATCGACTTAACGTCAGAGCTAAAAATTCTCACTTTCGCCGCGTGATTTCAGTAGAGGTCCACGCAGGCATTAGCTGTGAAAATGTGAATCATCAAACTTTATTTATGCGTGCTTCTACATCTGTCTCTGCTGACCCTGGCAGATCAACCACGATACCCACATAGGCGAATCGTTTAACTTCTTCGTCGGTATCTCCATCCACGAACATGGGCACTGTGTCATAAGTGTTTGGACGCATGTCCTTCATTTGCTCGCTTCTTTAGCGGCGACAGCAGCAAAACTATTAGTTTTAGCCTGCACACTATTCCGTGAATCGGCGAGCAGACAAGATGAATAAATATATATTTTTCAATATAATTTCTTACTCCAGCGCGAATACAACATAATTTAAAATAGTATTTTTATTTCAATACAAAGTGAAGATAAGCTCGTAGAATGCATGCTGAATATAAAAATTCAATTTTCCAGACAAGAAATGTGTTCGTATAGTTAAATATTAGTAGACATAAAGGAATAGATAATACATACATGTGTATCTATATATATATATATATATATATATATATATATATATATATATATATATATATATATATATATATATATATATATATATATATATATATATATATATATATATATATATATATATATATGTTTGTTCATATATGGCAACCCCGACTAGTTTAGGGTCTTGTGCGAACACCCCGCGCGAGCGGACAGTAGCAGTAGTAGCAGTCGTAGTAGTAGTCGAGAAGTAGTAAAAGGGGTACGTGAGACGGCCGACGCGAGCGCACGTCCTTCCTGAGTCGATATATTAATTAGCGGTGTGATTTTCCCTCAGCCTTATTTGATTTCCCTTTTGTATATTTCCTCTTGATATTGAACCTGACAAAGACAAACCTACAAAAGATAATAGTGCAAGTAACCCTAAGTGAAGAAGACTAATGTGAAACATTCCCCGGTGCCGTGAACAATCAGTGTTTGTGTTGTGAATTATGAAGATAAGGTACTGTACAATTTCTATTATCCTAAGACCGACTATAAAGTAAATAATTAATAAATAAGCTACCCCTCAGCACGCTTCCACAATTGCGGCATCCTACCCTACAATATACATTTTTTGGTAGCAGAACGCAGTTTATTATATTCATTAAATACTACTATATACAATTTCTGGTAGCAGAGCGTAGTTCATTATATATACCATACATTTTCTGGTAGCAGAGCGTGGTTTCATCCCTCTGAGTCCCCTTGATCATAGCGTAGTTTATTTACAATATAATATAGTTTACTTACAATATAATTTACTTGATTTCCTAACCTTTTAAAACGTGTTCGCATCGAGTTGTTTAAAATATAACGCAGTCGTGGGTAGAATCATATCGTCGCGCGCTCGCCTTGCCGCATACTACGCGTTTCATTCGAGTATGCTCGTGAATTATATTTTATTATAAATAATATTATATGAAATTTTTATACATATAATATTGAGTATATAATTGTGTAGGGTGAATGTATAATGTGTAAAATATATAAATAAATATTGAATATAATTTTATATATTAAATATAAAATATAATAAATACACATAATATGGTTACATATATTTTATAATATTACGCCTATACGTTATTACCTATCCCGTTTTAAATTATAATTGAAGTCAGTTAAAATATTTTAATATAATTTCCTTAAAAACCTTACTTACTTTAAAATATTATCCCTACAATTTTATTGTTACCCTTTTTTTTTATTATTTTTATTTAAATGAAGCTTAAGCCCTAATTGTAGTCATATTGTATATCATATTATTTTGTTATATTGCGATAAAAGTAGATCGCCGACTCGACGCGTCCCTGACCGTAACTGGTTTCTTATCTCGCCAGTTGTTGTGGATTCATTGTTTATTACGAGTTTATTATTTTTTTTAATATTGTAGTTGAGTTATTTGTTTACTTGATTTCTGATTTCGCCCGTTGGTAGTGGATTCATTGTTTATTACGAGTTTATTATTTTTTTAATATTTTAGTTGAGTTATTTGTTTACTTGATTTCTGATTTCGCCCGTTGGTAGTGGGTTCATTGTTTATTACGAGTTTATTATTTTTTTTAATATTTTAGTTGAGTTATTTGTTAACTTGATTTCTGATCTCGCCCGTTGGTAGTGGGTTCATTGTTTATCACGCGTTTATTAATTTTTAATATTTTAGTTCAGTTATTAGTTTACTTGATAATTTAAAATGGCTACTCATGATGAAACAGTAAAATGTTCCTTATATACGGAAAGCGCAGAATATAGAAAAAATATAGGTGTGGTACGCTTTGTTTCCGATTGGATTGCCGATACCTCGGAACTTCTTGGCACTTCTGAAATACCTAGATTATTAGTTAGGTTCAAGGATTTAGATTCTCATTGTAATTTATTTGTAAACGCGTCCTCAGTGCTCCTGGGTGGGTTAGACCCGGCTATCGATTACCAAGAAATTAGTTATGTAAAAAAAGAAGTGCGTTTAGTAAATAAGAAAATAGACGATCTCCGGGTGCGTCAGTTAGAGTTGTGCCCACCTGCTCCCGTAGTTGATCCTGTTATGGCCAGTACACCCGTAAGAATGAGTAGTAAAAATTTTACTGAGCGAACTCCTTATAATAGATTACCTGATTTACCTATCCCTAAATTTGATGGACGTCCTGACTCCTGGATAAGTTTTATTGATCAGTTTGACAGTGTAGTAGATTCCCAACACCATTTAACCCCCACAATGAAATTACAGTACTTGGTTGGATCCTTAGCAGATGAACCTAAGCGGTTGTTGCTACATTTAAAAATTGAAGAAGGCAACTATGAAGTTGCTCGTGAGTTGCTGAAACAGCGATATCACAATACACGGGTTCTTGCTGATACCTACATAACCCAGATACTTACCCTGCCGGAGATTTCGAATAAATTTACAGGTTTGCGCGCGGCTTTTTTGAACCCCTTGTTAACTGCCTATCGCTGTTTAGAACGTTTAGAGTTACCCGTCTCCTCATGGTCTTATATGTTAGTACATATATGTTTGACTAAGCTTCCCTCTGATTTGAAATCCCGTTTTGAGCGTTGTTATGGCGGTGACGCTGATGAATTACCTACCTTTAAAAATCTTACTACTTTTTTGGAAAACGAATGTCGTCACCATGACAACGTTGGCAACACCTCCCTTGTAGATTCTAACCTGACGAAATTTAAAAGTACTGTACCTAAACATACTTACTTTGCGGCTCCTCCCTCCCCTATATTAAACAATAGACAAAAAATGTTACCTGTAATAAATAATAGTAAAAAATGTTACCTGTGTGCTTCCTCTTCCCATTACCTCTGTGAATGTCCTGAATTTAGAGCTATGAATCCTAGAGAAAGATCGGGATTTGTAAAACATTCCCGGTTATGTTATAGGTGTTTGGACAAACATTCAATTCTTATGTGCAAGCGGGACTACAAATGTTCAACCTGCGGTCGCTCATCCCATCACACTATGCTATGTTTTAATGATTCCCGTAACCCAATGTATCCTACCTCATCCAATCGCAATTATAATTATAATTCCAAATTTAATAAACGCAATTATCCGCGTACCTGTCCTGCTTCTACCCGCGGTCCCCATATGGGCGGGGGCCAGCATAAGAAATATTCCCCTTCGCAACTCCAGCGCTCCCCCCAACGACATTCCCAGAGAGCTTCTCCCCCCAGAGAAAATGCTCCGCCTCAACCTAGACAGGTTGAAAATAATATAAGATATCGTGATAATTCCTATAATAGAGAAGATAGACCCACATAGCTAGATACTTGTATTACTCCCCCTTCCCCTTGCCTTAATATCTCACCCAATTCCCTTATATTGTTGCCTACTGCTAAATTACACGTTAAAACTGCTAGTGGTTATTATATTGAAGCGCGTGCCTTATGTGATACCGGTGCCCAGGGTTGCCTCATTACAACCGATCTTGTTGTTAATTACCTCAATTTGACCATCTCCCCCTCCTGTGCCCCTGTACGTGGCATAGGTAATATTCCTTTAGTGGTTTCCCGTGGTTCTATTTCCCTGTGTTTAAACCTTTGTATAATTCCTTCCCTGAGGTGTCAACTTCTGCTATAGTTATAGATGTGATTGCCGGTACGCATCCTGAGTTTGAGTTCCCTGAGTCTGTGTTTTTTCCTAATAGTGATTTTTCCCTTGCTGACCCTACCTATAATAAGCCTGGCCCGATAGATATACTATTGGGTGCTGACGTGTTCGGCGCGCTTTTATTACAAGATAAAATATTTAACTTTAACGGCCTTACTGCTTTATCTACAATTTTTGGTTATATTGTTTGTGGTCCAGTCGCTGCCGATTATGGTGAATTAGAGCCCCCCATGACTGGAATATCCTTATCCCGTCTCATCGAGAAATTCTGGAAGGTTGAAGAGACCCCTCAACCCATGATTGCTAACCCCTTAGATAACGTGTGTGAGATATTTTTTAAAAGTACAACCTCCCGTCACACAGACGGTCGGTTCATTGTGAGACTCCCCTTCCTGAACGATTGACCTACTCTTAGAGAATCTAAACCTACAGCTATCCGTCGTTTCCTTGCGGTCTTCCCTAAGACGGCTCTCACTCTTTCTTGACAAAGAAGGAATCATCAGAGTCGGTGGTCATTTACGAAACTCCTTTAACGTTTGAGGAATTAACCACGATTTTTGCTAAAATTGAAGCGGTATTAAATTCCCGGCCGTTATGTCCCTTATCTAATGACCCTAACGATCTAGAAGTTTTGACGCCTGGTCATTTTTTGATTGGCCAACCCCTTAGTGCTTTGCCGGAGTATCCCTATAACAATGTAAAAATTAATCGTTTAACCCGTTTTCAAGTAGTGCAACAGATAACTCAACATTTTTGGTCGCTGTAGCAGTTTAGAGTACCTATACACTCTGCAGACTAGGCAGAAGTGGACTGATCCAGTGAATCCTCCAACAGTAGGCGAGCTAGTCCTCATAAAAGATGATAATTTACCCCCTTTACAGTGGCGACGTGGTCGCATTTCCCAAATTTATCCTGGTCAAGATAGCGTTGTGCGTGTGGTCGATGTTAAGACATCGACAGGTATCCTAAAGAGAGCCTTAACCAAATTAGTTCGTCTACCTATTAGTTAGCTACTCCCATTTTCTCGTAAACATTAGATGTTTAGGGCGGGGGCTATGTTTGTTCATATATGGCAACCCCGACTAGTTTAGGGTCTTGTGCGAACACCCCGCGCGAGCGGACAGTAGCAGTAGTAGCAGTCGTAGTAGTAGTCGAGAAGTAGTAAAAGGGGTACGTGAGACGGCCGACGCGAGCGCACGTCCTTCCTGAGTCGATATATTAATTAGCGGTGTGATTTTCCCTCAGCCTTATTTGATTTCCCTTTTGTATATTCCCTCTTGATATTGAACCTGACAAAGACAAACCTACAAAAGATAATAGTGCAAGTAACCCTAAGTGAAGAATACTAATGTGAAACATTCCCCGGTGCCGTGAACAATCAGTGTTTGTGTTGTGAATTATGAAGATAAGGTACTGTACAATTTCTATTATCCTAAGACCGACTATAAAGTAAATAATTAATAAATAAGCTACCCCTCAGCACGCTTCCACAATTGCGGCATCCTACCCTACAATATACATTTTTTGGTAGCAGAACGCAGTTTATTATATTCATTAAATACTACTATATACAATTTCTGGTAGCAGAGCGTAGTTCATTATATATACCATACAATATATATATATATATATATATATATATATATATATATATATATATATATATATATATATATATATATATATATATATATATATATATATATATATATATATATATCAAATCAAAATCAAATATACTTTATTGTACACCAAAAACAGAAATATAAAAAGAAACACAACACAATAGTAAGCACGGTACAAAAGGCGGTCTTATCGCTAGGAGAGCGATCTCTTCCAGACAACCTTTGGATAGAGGACATTGAAGATAACAAAAAGGGTTTGGAGGTGTACATACTTTAAATTATAAATATACTTATACATACATATTACATATATACATACACAGTATACACACATTACATACTATATAATATACATAAATAAAATATAAATACATATATATAAAAAGATAATAAATATATATTTGTAATATATAAATAAATATGACTACATCAACTTATAATGACAAATAATAGGCTTTAACGAGTCTCTTAAAAACGGCAACAGATTGTGCGCGTCTTATACAAATTGGCAATAAATTCCACAAGCGAACTGCTTGAACAGAAAAGGATTTGGTGAAAAATGAGGAAGTATGAGAAGGAGTTTTAAGGATAAGGTTTTGTTCGGAGCGAAGACTACGGGAATGGGAGTCACTAAGGAATTGGAAGCACTGTTTTAGGTAAACAGGGGTATTAGGGTTGAACAGTATACAGTAGAGAAGAGAGAGAATGTGAGTATTCCTGCGAAGGCGGATTGGGAGCCACTCGAGCTTTTTGCGAAAAATGGAAACGTGGTCATACTTGCGAAGTCCAAATATGAACCTGATACAAAGATTTTGAATGCGCTCGAGCTTGTTCAATTGATCTTCTCTAAGATCAAGATAACAGCAATCTGCATAATCAAGAATCGGTAGAAGGATAGATTGTGCTAACGCAATCTTGGTGGGAATTGGTAAAAGATTGCGCAATCTACGCAAGGAGCCAATGGCGACAAACATTTTTCTACTTACCTCACTTATTTGAGGATTCCAGGAAAAGGTTTGGTCAAAAATTATGCCCAAATTTTTTATTTTGTCACTGTAGGGAATTATAGCGTTGTTAAAAGTAATAGGAGATAAAACAGAAACATCTAATCGTGAGATTAGCTTCGGACTACCTATTATAATACATTGGCACTTAAGTGGGTTTATTTTAAGCCCATGTGAATCGCTCCAGCTTAAGATATTATTTAAGTCCGAATTAATCGTCTGTATTGTTTGTGGTAAGTCTGTTAGTTTGGAGTGACAGTATATTTGGAAATCGTCGGCATACAGGTGGTAAAGAGAAGATATATTTTGAGTTATTGAATTAATGAAAATTGAAAACAGCAGGGGTGAAAGAACACCTCCTTGGGGCACACCGGCATTTAAAATTGACCAGTCAGAATAAGAGTCCTGTACACGTATTCTCTGTCTGCGGCCACGTAGGTAACAATGAAACCAGTCAATTACTGTAGGAGATATGTTAAGAGAACTTAGAATAGCCAGTAATATGTCAAAATCGACAGTGTTAAATGCATTACTAAAATCCAGCAATGTCAATATTGTAACTTCCTGGTTATCCATAGCCAATCTGATGTCATCAGTAATCTTAACTAAAGCAGTAGCCGTACTATGTCCAGCTCGGAATCCCGACTGGAGTGGGTTTAAAAGGCTATTTTTGGAAAGAAACACACTAAGTTGCTGGTAAACAAGACGCTCCAGGACTTTGGAGAGAAATGGGAGGATGGATATGGGACGAAAATCACTATGGGATGACGGATTATTCTTTTTAGGTAATGGAACAATTTGAGCGTCTTTCCAGGAAGAAGGGAAAATGCCAGAATTGATGGAATTATTAAAGATGGATGTGATGGTAGGAACAAGGTTATCAATTATAGGAATTATCATTTTACGGCTAATGCAGTCAGAACCAACAGCATCAGATATAAATATATATATATATATATATATATATATATATATATATATATATATATATATATATATATATATATATATATATATATATATATATATATATATATATATATATATATATATATATATATATAACTCAAGCACTTATAAAAGTTTTAAATTGCAATTTTTTTTTTATATTCATCTATTTTTAGAATCCAATATCTTCAAACGACCCCATTTCAAGTATTGGACAACAGATATAAGAGCGACAGATCAAATTTGATATTAATATTTATATTTTCGGTACATTCATCTAAAGTGTTCTAGAGTAAAAATAAACAAAAACATTTTATTACTTTCAGTGATATGTTCGTGAAGTTGGACTAATTACCCACGAGTTGTGTTCCTTACAAATTTTTAGGAACGTTCTCGACTGAGTAAAGAAACTATAAAATTAATTAGCATTTTTTAAAACGTACACACTAAAGAGGGTAAAATATTTATAAAAATTTTCACGATGACATTGGATTGCTAGACCAATTTTGATTGTTGTTGATAAAGTCTACTATTGACTGCAATATTAATATCATGCATTATAATATATTATATTTTACAGTAAAGATTTTCATTTTTCAGTGTTTAAAATTGCACGGGGCAGACGACGACTGGTATACGTAAAGTCACTAAAATATTAAAGTTAAAATTAAACACAAACAATGACGACGTAACCAAAGTGTTTTTCATGGAAAACAAGATCATTTCATCAATATTCAGCAATAACTTCAAAATCAACATCGTACAAAATTTGTTTTATAAGTTATCATAGTGTCTTGATTAACTATGGTGTATTTTTTATGTCTTCACACATTTTCCCGCATGTCAGGGTAGGCAGAGATAATTGCAGAAACCACAGGAACCTAGTGTTAAGATATTTATTTGTTTAGTCCCTGCTATCTCCGTCACTGCTATCCGTCTTTTTCGAGGCATTATATGTTGAGTCGCGGAACATAACGACCAGCTTTGCCTAGTTTTCACAAACCATCACGTTCACAGGTAGACGTCTGCCCCACGACGGTCTTCAACTACTACTAATACAAGGTCTGTACTAAATGTGAATTCAAGTTAATTTGTTTATATTATCAAAACATCAGAATATGTTGTAAATACTTTAAAAGTTAGGTAAATATTAAGAGCACTTTATTATAGATTTAATCGATCTGATAGGTCGTTAGAATCTAACAATCTGACGTTAGCTTTGCAAGTATAGTTTTTCCGATCTGTATACCTAATTACTTAATTAACCAAATTAATTACGAAGTAACGGAATGTCTTAAAACTAGATTCATATGGTTCCTGCAGTTCCCTCTGACTACCCTGCAATTTGCGGGAAAGAGCATGAAGCTAAAAAAAATATTTCAATTTATATACATATATCTTATTACTGTATTGAGATAGTGAGTCAAGAATCTAAAAAAGAAACAAGGAATCGAAAAGATCCCTATAATACGTATATTATAAAAATGTCTTTATTATTATTTATTGTCCTTACAAGTTAATGTAATAATAATGACCTAGAAATGTAAGAAAGTAAAGAACGGTATGCAAAATCGCCGCGTAAATCGTATCATTTGACGTTACATCATCTTTGCGTATCTCATAAACAATTTTACTGCGATAAGATGTGCTCTTTTGATATGTTTTGTACGTATATCATTTGTGTATAGTTAATCTCACTGTTATATGATTATTATTATAATAAATATATATATCGGCACTTTTATTTATTTTCATCATTAAACACTTATATCGATTTATTAAAAAAAAGGTAATGTTTAATTTTATTAAGATTTTTTAAGTAAATTTTGTGACTATAGTGAAAAGAAAAAAAAATAATGATGCGCATGGTTGTATAATTGACTTCCACTAAAGAAAAGGTGAAAATAATTGTAAAGGCGTCATTTGTGTTAGAGTACACGGTAGACGACCGATCGCGTTGAAGTAAACATTATGAATAGAACCTATATTTACCTATATTTAGTAAGAATAACATGTTTTTTATAAGAATTCATTAATAATATTCAATCATCATCATTCAATAAATCAATTCAATAATAATGAGAACTGTTTAACTTGTATTATTTATAAACCTTGATCATTTGCTTCACGCTTCATCCCGCAGATAGCAGGGTAGGCAGAGGGAACTGCAGAAATCATATATCATCAATCTTTTTCTGTCCCCGCTTTCCGCCTTTTTCGAGGCATTGCGTGTAGAGTGGCGGAACTCAACGCCGCACTTTGCCTAGTTGCCAAAGCGAAGTAGGAAGTTTATTACTATGGTTTTTTTATTTGTCTGGACTGTAAAATAAAAAATCTCGATTTTCCACTATTTTAAACTGCTTAATTTGGGCTATACATTCTGTGAGTTCCTCTGTCACAAAAAACTGTTTCATAGATAGTACTTAACGGTGCAGACTCTGTAGGTAAGGACTCATTACTTATCGGTGTTCAACCATTTTGATTCAACCATTAAATACAATAAGAACCTTACCTCTCTCGTGTTAAACAATATAAGTTAATGTACTAATAAAAAAACTTCACATAATACATATTTTCCAGGATTATAATATTTCTAGATATTCTACGACAGCGACATCGTCATTGAAAAAAAAACTGTGTTATGATTTGACATTGAGGGATTTGTCAAACTTCTTTGTGATTCAATTTAAACTTATACGAATCTGAATTATTCTTCCAACAGATCAATTTTATTAAGTTCTATCTAGAATATTATTGTATAATTTATTATTATTGTTAAAATAAGTCCGTATTAACAATAAACTTTCACGGTGAGTTTAGTTGTTGAAGTTTAAATTAATAGATAGCTAAAGATTTTATAGACGAATGTTATATTTTAAGTATAATATTTCCTCAATGTCTTTGTTGATTAAGACAATGGTCTTCCAGTTTTATTGTTATTTTAAGTTTACTTGAGTATAAGTTATAATTATAAGTAGCTTTTTCGGTTCGATCGATCGAGTAAATCGGCTTAAGTGGCAGTCCGTCACTTTAACTGGGTTAACCTGAAAATGTCTCTACCTCAAAACAACGATATATTATGCCGTCATGGATTAATTAAAACTGAGCTTATTGGAGGCTTAACCAGTATAAGCTGTTCAAGACATTTTGTCATACGATAATATCTTGTGGCGAAAATCTAAATCTGACTCATGTTAACTATATTTCACACAAGATTACGCACTTATTTGTTATGTACGTGACAATTTGAATGAACTTAATAACAATGACCAATGGACCATATAAAATGTTAGCGTGGATATAGACATTTGCAAAATATTCCCAAGCTTATTTGCCATTTCCATTTTACGAGCTACATATCTTGCATCTGATTTTGAGATACATATATTATATATTATTTTAATAGCTTTATAAATTTTCCTTTTAACACTCAAGTTCAAGACAAAATATACAGAAGGTTTCATTAAAATCCTTATTCCTAAATGCATTTAAATAAAGATAACAATATGTATCATTTTCGTCATATTTTTATAGTAATATTACCATGAATTTGTGCAAATTATTCCGATACGAAATAGTGATAGTAGTTAACTGCCGACAGCGTGTAAGGGGCTATTATTTGGGTTCTATGTTATACTGTGTCACGAACATTTGCGTCGCTTGTGTAGCACTTAATAACTCAGCTCCAAACTACGTTAAGGCAGAGTAAGACAATAATCCTAACTATCATATTTGCATAGGTAATAAATATAATAAAGGAATAAGACCCTAAGGTAATGTGTTCTTTGATTTTGTAACCAGCAATTTCAAGCAATAGTTTTGTCATAATAGTGGTGGCCTAAATTAAAGAATGTGAAGTAACTATATGGATTGACCATGAGAATGCCGGGCTCATCGCTTTGTAGGAAAATGAGCTCCAAGCACTGCTTAAGACCTACAAGCAGGGTCAAAATAAATACCTATCATAAAATAAATACCTTACTCTTATATAGTAAATTGAATAACTATTTACTGTTAGAATTTGCGACCCAAGAGTAAGCTTAAAGGTTACGCTTTAAATCTTAACATTTTATTCTCAACAATTTAAAGTTAAGAATAAAATGTTAAAGTTTAAAGGTTACTCCTCGATCCTTTCGTTAGTTAATATATAGGTATGTATGCTTTGTCTTTATATATAGGTATCTCAGAATCGCAACTTTAGATATATTAATAATGATATGTATTGTATACGTATATGAAAAAACCAATAGACACACCTTACATTTTACAAGACTAAGCTCAAAAATACTAATATCAGATATATGTAGATCTCGTAATGACGCACAATAAACTATGATTATGGTTTCAGCTCGGACATCAGTAGACAGTATTACATTATATACCTCATAGGCAAAAGTAGCTGTAATCAGGTAACTGTACATAACAAAAGATATTGTACGACCATCCTTGATTATTTTCAATTCGATCAAAACGCTACGAACAGTCATCACATAATGAAGTGGACACTTACCTCAGTCTGTTGCGCTTGTTGTAAAAAATGGTTTAAAATGTACAGCAAGTAACTTTCTATTACTCTTTATTAAGAGGCTCTGTATTCATACTTTTATTAAATATATCGTGTTCTAGATTATTTACTTTTCGTTAAAAGCTAATAATTGCTGTATATAATTGATACAATAAAGTTAGGCTTCCAAACCATATTTGACTTCCAATAATTAAAAAATTTAACTTTTCGTGGTATTTTATATGTCATCGAAATTTAATTATCATAATGAGTAAATTTTTCTAAAGCACTAAGTCCGAATTGTTTAAAATTTCGATACGATACATTAGAAGTCCCCCTTAGGTAGCCCAAACAATAGATGTTATAAGATGAGGAGAAAAAGATGAGGATAAACACTAATGCAAAAATAATCGAAATCAACCTTTTCAAATCAATAATTACAAAAAATAATACCGGGATTTTTCTTAATTATTATGAACGATATGAGTTTGTTCATTGTCACAGCAAAATGCAGGCAAAATGTACTGCATCCCAACTAAGTTATTACACGAGGTCGCTCTTACATACTATTAGGGTGTCTGTGTAACTTTAGTATCATATTAAATTGGACTATAACTAAAAATATAATAAATTATGGAAATATTGAGCACAATATATTTATTATAATTTATAAATAATCATTGTTTTATTATAATGAATGCGGTATATATATATATATATATATATATATATATATATATATATATATATATATATATATATATATATATATATATATATATATATATATATATATATATATATATATATATATATATATATATATATATATATATATATATATATATATATATATATATATATATATATATATATATAGCATTTTTGTTTGCAGGAACTATTTTTTCTCACCGAATCGGTGAAATAGTACTAATTCATTAAAATAATGAAAACATTTCCCTGAGTGGGTGTTATTACACATAAACCACGTTGATATTTGAAGTAAACTGTTATATTGTCACCTTCCAACATTTGATCACTGCCTGTGAAGTTTTATATCGTTTGCATAGCTTAGTTTCATTCTTTGTTTTTTCGTAAATGTAATATGTGTATATCTCTATAATATAGGTTTGATTAATATATTTCCAATATTATTGTATATTTTTAGTTAAGGTAAAGAAATCGTATTTGAACAGTATTTTTATTAATTTGTTTTGTGCTTTTGTTTGTAGAAGCTGAATCCCAAATTTCGATCGATACTCGGCTTAATAGAAGAAGTTTACGCAGCCTAGCCTAGCCTACAATGTTTCTAATTACATCCATTACAAATGTAAGTTTTGACCTACTTTTTTTTCTATGTCATTCTATTCATTAAAGAATTAGTCACAAATATTTTCTCGTTCCAATTGAGTAAATTTTTCATTAGTAGTAGTCAATTGTGTTTTGTGTGATAAGTTTTTATTCTTTGCTGCAAATTAATTAATTAAATTTGGATGCATTAACTGTGATTTTTACAGATTACATTAAAACCAGAAATTTATTTATATTTATATAGGTGTCCATAAACGTATTAAAGATAATGCTATCAGGTTTAAAGATAATGCTATCGCAGCAATTTCTAGAGAAAAGCTTGCTAAGTGTGTCAATAGAAAATTGTTATCATTTAATTTAATATAATGTCATGGCAAAAAACTGGAGCACCGTAGCGTTTACTATTTCCAAATTTTTACTGTTTTCCAATTTAAAATGCATATAACCTGGAATTTTATAGCGTGTATCCTTTTCCACGCTTTCTAGCCACATTTCTGTTACATTAATACGTAATATCAAGGCCATCATTAAAAGAACAAATTATACTTTTTAATTCAACAAATTTTCTTTGCCTTACCATGCTTCGTATATTAAACGCAAACATTTTAAAGACTTTATTCATTTTGCAAGATTTTTATATTTATCAACTTGTTCGTATTTAGCGATATGTATTATAATTCGTTTTTTTTACTTAATCCTATTATTTTTGGAATATTTTTAACAAATTTTATCCTGAGAAACGAGATCCACGACTTTGTATCGTCATTCATCTTTTTAATTTCTCTTTGAGTTGTAGTATTTGGTCCGAGTAAATTGAAATAGTATTGCCGTCAATTGTGTATTTATTACGCTGTATAACCTGAATATTTTATAAGGAGCGAAGTAAATTTTTATTGCCTGTTAATTTATATGAAATTTATCCAGGCGAAATGTCTTTTCTTACATGACAGTCTCGATTGATTTTAGTATTTTCACTACTTCACTTGATTCGACGCGTTTATATTTATAATTTTATATGGTTCTTTAATTTCGATAATAATTATTTTGTTAGATAGTTTTCGTCGATTGCTTTCATTGATTTCATAAAACATATGTTTGTATGTAGTTTCTATCGAAATCGAGGAACTTGTCATAGACATTTTGTATTATTGTAGTTTAGATTCTAAGTTTTATTTTCTGATGTATTTTTTTATATTTAGGATATTTAAAATATGTAATGGTGTTTGAATATTTGTATCATCATCAAAAGATTACGCCTGTTACGGTAAGTAATTTACTCCATACAGCACTCAGACGGTACACTGATGAGCGATTATCATTTAAACGTATGTATTGATAACGGTTATGCAGATAAGAGTAAAATCATTCAATAGCCTCTGACGAAATGTTCATGGATTTAAAAATTGCTAAAAGGATATCGAAGTCAACAGTATTAAAAGCATTAGAAAAATCCAGAAGTGTAAGTATAGTGACCTGTTTATTATCGATTCCAAGACTAATATCATCATTGACTTTATTTAATGCAGTGACAGTACTGTGTTCAGGGCAATATCCCTGGAACGGAGACAGGATGTGATTCTTAGTCAGGAAAGATGAAGGCTGCTCATGGACTATGCGTTCTAGTACTTTAGACAGGAACGGAAGGATAAAAGACATCGGACGATTAGTCTGTAAAAGAAGATGGGTTGGATACTTTTGGGATAGGAATAACTATCGCCTGGGACCAGGTAATGCAAAAGATGTGGATGGTTAGGTAGGTTTTATAAAAGTTTCGGAAATTAAGATAGCGTGAATGTTTTTGACATTAAAAGAAGCTCAGGTACAGAAGCTCAACAAACAGAAGCTCAGGAGGTGTCAAGGTCAGGATAATGGGCTTGCTATGGATGCTGATGTCAGATGATAAGGTTGACGTAGACTGACAATATATATCGTCCGAAGTGTTTGTAGCCGAATTATTCATTATAAGTAAAAATAAAGATATGTATAAATGTATAAAATAATAATAATAAATAAATACTATATAATATTTGTTACTTCTTTAGATACATTTTTCTATACAAAAAGATCAAAGGTGAGCTCGCCCGTAATTTCACAAGATGGCTTAGAAACAATGGTTTTAGCAGAAATTCTAAACCAGCGTGAGCATGTTTACATGTGGAGTGTGTGGACCTTGCTTTTCCTATTCGTCGACAATTCCTCTCTGATAAATTTATTAGTAAAATGTCCCAGCCTTTAAGGTCTAAGTTATCTAAATTATGCCTTACTTGCTGAATAGCTTCCTTAGACTAACCTCCCTCCCTCACCCCTTGTCTTCCTTTTCATCAAACTCACTATTCCGTACATCTTATAACGCTGTTGTCCTTTCTCCGCATGTCATCACAAATCTTGGCCTTACCAAGGGAGCTACTTATATCAACACCGAATTTCAAGGGCTGGTTAATGAAAAATGGTAAATATCCATAATCATTAATATTTATCTTTATAAGACCTGGAATAATTTCTGGGATAATTCAAAATCAGTTAAAGGGAAGTACTATGCCCTAATCTAACCTAATATTCAGATCGGAAGATTCTATCAACAATATGCCGCTTACGCCTTAGACATGCGTGTACGCCTGTACATTTAGGTAAGATCAGAGTCAGGGACCATTCACTGTGCGAATGTGGTCTTGACGTTGGCTCTTCTTCTCACACCCTTTTCTCTTGTCCTAAGTTAACTCGTCCCTTGTATGATATTCTTCCCAACAAAGTTCTTTGCCCTTTTAATGTTCAGTGTGCGTTAATGTTTGTGTTTAGTCCTCTATATAATTTTTTATGCAAATACATTAAGCATAACAATATTAGTTTATAAAGTAACACCTGTGTAAAATATTATTATTTAGTACTAACCCAATGTATTATGTGTATATACCTGTAATTCTTTTAATATTAAAATTATTTTAGGTGAAGAATTATTATTAGATCTCTTTTTAACATGCATTCTATTACAGAATAAAGCTTATTTTCTTTTTTCACCATAAATTCTCCTTCGTGTATTCTCCATACTACGTGACATTAGCGAAGTGAATTGTGCTCAACTAGCACGCTCGGAACGCCATTACCGTTGAACAACAGAACAGAAAAGAAGTTTTTTATAAAAGCTTAGTCGATTTGATGGCATTGTCTTAGTGACTAGCATGTTGTTAAAATGCTTCCCAAAATGTTTGCGAGATCAGTAATTAAACAGACAAAATTATCGGTTGCTTGAGTAATTGAAAAATGAGAATGATTGTTGCGAGTAATTGCAATTATTTTGTATAGTTAAATTATTTGAAAGTATGTACTTATCTCTGTGAATACAATACAAAAATAGCTTAAGCTTAAATAAAAATATTGTTTTATTGGTATCGAGAGTGAAGATTATCATACTACGTTTGAATACGATATGGATAAACTCGCGTCACACATCCTATCGAACCCATCTTTAAAAATTAGATGAAAAAATAACTGAGAAATTAGTCAAAAATAGAATTATAAAAAATAGAATTTTAATATCCACAATACTTTTGAAGGCATAAGTCATTTCCTTTGACGCTGCATTAACTTATTATAGGCTTGTGCGCTCACTACCTGTGTATAACAAATGCATACTGTACATTTTGTTAAAAATGTCTTTTTACGTGTATTATTTATTACAGTATAACTTAGGGATAAAAATGAAAAGTATGAATATTATAGGTTATTTAAAAAAAAAATATAATATAAATATTTTTTGGAAATTTAAATAAAGTAGAGAAAGTTCCGCTAAGTTTCTTGCGCCGTTTCTTTTCAGGTCTGAGGCATTAATTTTAGCGAAGTGGTGGTAAATTAAATAAATTAATTATTTGACGTTCAGATAATGAAGCATGTATTCCTATTTTGAATCAAATTATTTGAATTTGACTTTATTATACTTGAGAAATGAAATAAAAATGAGTATCTTAATATTGGATTCTCTCAGTGTACACGTGGAAAAGTGCATAGAAGGTAAATAGTAAAAAACTTAAATATGTGTTTTACGAAAATATTAATAACCAAGTAAATAAATTTTGATCCTATTGTTATAATTTTGATGTTTAGCTAAATAACTACAGCTTAACTTAAATATGCAAAGTAATTACGAAATATTTCATTTATCTTCGATGTTATACCACTAAAATGTTTACTAGAAAAATATATTTTATTATTTTCAAATTACTAAATATGACGCGGCAGGTACACATTGCGTATAAGGTTAGAAGGATCAATTACTACATTAACATTTTATATACTACACCGAATTATAAATTTTTGTGATATAACATATAAAAATTACAACAAATCAAGGATTCTCCCCTGTGTTGTTGCTTACTACGCTATTAAACACTAAAGAAAATTCATGATACTTTACTTTAACATGAAAAAATTCTTTTAAATTCTGCTTGGAAGCAACGTAACTGAAAATAACTGTGCATCAAATTTTGATATTGTTTTAGTATTTCAAAATGGTATATTAATTAAAAATTTGATATGATAATTGGGGAAAGGCATTACAACGAGTATAATTTTACTATATCCATAGTTAATCTAACAATTAAAACATAAAATTTTAGTTTAAAAAAAATAGTAATGTCTAAACTTACTACACATTTCAGCTGTAAAATAAAGATTTAAGATATCGTCCACTTTCGTAATGTCCGTAATAAGTTTTAAACTGGTTGCTACGTGACTCCGAGAAGTTACCAAAGTTCCCTGTATTTAACGTTAAATTCTGGTAAACGTGACTATTATTGAGTAAGTTATTATTTAGATTTTAATATATAAGTAGTTACTTTTGCAAATAAACGAAAAATGAATGTTAATAAATACATCGTACTTTGACCGAGATTTACATGAGAATCATTTCAATACTATTTCAATAATTTAAGTATTAGTAGGATGCTACAAGCATAAGTAATACTATACTAGGTCTTTAATGCGATTGTATGAGATTGTACTCACTAAAACCCCCTGCGATGGTCGTGCTATGGCGGCCATCGCAGGGGGTTTTAGTGAATACAATCTCACATAACCTGGCCTCCCCCCAAGGAGTCGGGTATCTATGAAAATTTCCCCCTGCGTCAACAAAAGAAAAAAAGGTCTTTAATGCGACATAATACAGAAGTAACAAAATAGCCATAAATGTCTACATGGGGGAAGTCGCAAGCAAAGTACTTATAATTTCATTACTCTTATTAAAAAAATTAAAAATGAAAATTATCAAGATTTAATCTTGATAATTTTCATTTTTAATTTTTGCTACTACAAAAAACATATATAGTTAATTTTTTATATAGCTCGGTGCCAAACTGTGAATCGAGGTCGATATGATTGTAAATCACAGCAGGTATAAGAGACAAACACACGTTCGAAGCCATTTATCAGATCCTTTCTTCTTGATGTTCTGATACAGTCTTTTACTTAAATTTATAGGTAGCTTATAGACGGGTATATTTTGAATATGTTGTATTTTAACAAATGAAAATCAATTTCTGTAAAATATTTTAACAGGACAGAGCAGGGACAATAATTTTTTTCTGAACGTTTATTCAATCTTTCTTAAGTCTATACTTGTTAAACTAGGCCTAAAATTAAATGTTATTAAATATTGAATGTCTTACAAATTTTTTTCTTAGAAATATTAACGAAAATAAGGCTTTCATTTTACAACAAAGACGTGAGTTGGTTGAAATTACTCAATTAGAAATTAAATTATTAAGAAGGGAGGTTGCCTAAAGTTATCTTTTAAAAATGGAAGTCGCTTAGAAAATATAAAAACGGTATAAAAGCTTTTGGACACGGGTTATTTCGTTTTTGATATTTAATCAGCACTCTGAAGTATTTGATTAACCTGGAATTGATTCCGATTAATACTGCTAATTTATTTCTTAAAAAATGCTTTTTTGAAAGTCTCAGCGTCATTATTTGCTTTAGTAACAGTCGTTTCTAGATAACCTGATATCTATGAAGGGACATTTTCGCTTTTCACGGTTAAGTGCTTAAGTTTTACGTTTGTACGGACGACTTAAAAATTCCTTATCAATTTTAATATCGCTATACAAATCTAACACAAATTGTAACTAGATTATAATTAATATATTATAAGTCAGATTGCTTCAAAATTCTTTCCATAAGTAATATAATTTAATAACAATTATATACAATAGATATACATATATCTGAAATTCAAAATATATAAATTAATATAATTAAAATCAATTACTTTAGTTAATATAAAAGTAACCTACTTACCAGCGGCTTCGTCTACTTGAACTACACAAATATTTATCTACTAAGCTGAATTATAACTTTAAACATAAGCAATTGCAAGTAATTATTATAACTTACAATCTTTGAGGCTACGAAATGTAATGAAAAATGAGTAAGTAAGGGGATATAAGAATATAATATAATAGTAAGTAAGGGAAAATACTAAATGTAATGAAAAATGAGTAAGTAAGGGGATAATAAGCGGGGGCGTTAATTTCCGCGACACACAATGTCTGGAAAGGTGGATTTTCATATCTAGTATTAAGATTCCGATTGTTAGCGATGGATAATAATTTGTTAATTTCGTGTTTCTATTTACTTGTATAAAGATTTATAAATAGATTTAAAAACAAAATTTTGCAAAAAATAAAATATATATATTTCATTTTAAAATTAAAGATGGTTGGTTATATACAATCGTAAATATTATAAAATAAACGTCGTGGCGCAGAGGCGTAGCGTCTACCTGTAAACGCGTCGGTTTGTAGGTTTATTACCCACTCGGAGAATCTTCTCCGAGAATCCATCTGGATTTTTCTATTTCCATTTTCTTTGCTCTGAAAACTGGAAAAGTGCGGCGTTGAATGCCGCCACGCAATACGCATAGCCTTGAAAAAGGTGGTAAGCAGGGACGAAGAAAGAATGGACGAAGGAAGGGCGTGATCTAACACTAGGTTAATGTTTCCAGTAGTTCCCTCTGCCTACCCAGCCATGTGCAGGATAAAGCGTGAAGACATAAAAAAACCAGCTTAACGCTGTTTCCCGCCTATACCAAGGTAGACAGAGGGAAACTTAAAACACTCCTTTTCCCGCGTCAGTTCAGAACGAGAGGAATAAATTTTGAGACATTACATATTATATATAGAGTAACTAACATCAATGCCTTTGTCTTCTTACTAGAGCGAAGAAATTTAACAACTCAATGAAAATCGAGCCCACATCTACCGCGTGTACAGTTAGACGCTGTGCAGTTAAGCCAAAAGCACACATGGGAATATCTAAGTACACTAAAGTCTTGAAGCATTAATGGTGTTAATATAAATTGCTGCTTATATGATATTAGTATAAAGATTAATCTGTTAAAGAGATATCAATTTGTTAAAGATAAATTTTAGTTATAAATGGTGTGTTTTTAATTACTACTGGAATTAAGACATTTTATTTTTCCAATACATTTAACCCTTTTACTACTAGACTACTATATATTAATTAATCAAACAAAATAATTATAATAGTTTAATGACAAAAATATTAAAAGTACTCTTATTGAGTTTAAAAAGTTACCAAATTACAGTGCAGTAAAGTAATTTGAACTTTACTATGCCAATTGTAGAATTTGGCTCTCCTGAAGTGGAGGAACATAATTTATGCAGTTTAATTTTTTGTTTGAAACTTTCGAATTGGCAATTTTCAAAACCAACAGAAGAAAAAATAAGTGAGCCTTTTTAGTATTCCACAGCTAAATTGATAAAAAATGGATCATGCCTCATAATATTGGCAACTCTGAGAATATGCGTTTAATTTATTTACTTCTAGATTTAATAGTAAATTATTTCTCAGAGCCTATCTGTATTTAATTTAACTAGAAGTATCTTACAAAATTAGCTTACAAATGTCAAATCGGGTAAAATTATCAATGTTACGTTAATATATATTTATTCTAAAATTATTCTGCCTACAGTCGAAACTTGGAAAGTATATAGATTAAATTTATACATTTTTTTTTATTTTTTAGACATATGCATATACTTATTATCGGTGGAAACTTCGCTGGATAATGTGATATTTAAACTGCGCTATGTAATTAGATTATATTTTATATATGTTTGTTTCCCAAATATTAAATAAAATAAAAATAAATAAATAATATATGCTTCAAAATATCTTAAACTGACACACGTTTATCAAACGTTCATAAATTCGTAATTATTCTACGTATTTACATTTTAAAATGATGATGATGATTCCTGATGTTTTCGGTAACAGTATATACAGAACAGCATATACAGAACCTTGCTTTAATAGATCAGTAATTGACAATGTAAAAAACTTGTGAAGTTTTCTGTATATTTGGTTAAGTACTGAAGAAGAAAGTACGTACAAAGTTTTTTTTACAAAATACAATGCAAGTATCCCATTAACCAGTTTTAATGTTAATATTTATAATAAAGAGTTCAGTAAGAATAGTAGGAGATCTATGGGCTTAAAGAGAACTAATACATTGTCAAAAACCGCATGGATCAAGCAATTATAGGAGTTTTCACCTAGGTAACTTTCTTTTAAAAGGAAAAGGAAAATTAAAAGTGAAGTTAAATTTCTGATACTTTAAAAGTATCTTTAAAAAAAAGGGTTTTAGGTTTAAGCAATTTTTTTTTGGTTTCGAAAAATTTTTTCTTATTTTTCTTTTTATTTTTTGGTTTTTTAAAATTATTTTTTAAAAATTTTATTAATTAGGGTTTTTTTTTCCCTTTTTCCCGGGGGGACAGAATATATGAATAATAACACTCAAGTTTTTTTTAAAACATTTTTAAATTTGGGCCTTTTTTATAAAAATTAGTGAACTCAAGGGGCTTTGTGATTTTTTATGTTTTTTAAATTTTTTTTTGTTTATTTAATTTGTAAGGGTTTTTTTTTCGACCCTTTTTTCACTATTCCTTTCCAAACAGATTTTTTCTCAAAATCTTTAATTTTAATATATTTTAAGAAAAAAGAAAAAAAAAAAAAATAAAAAAATATAATTTTAAAATTTTCCCCCAAAATTTGGGTAAAATTTAGTTTTTAAAAATTATAATTTTCTGTAAAAATTTTCTTTAAAAAATTTTGGTTTTTTTTATATGTTTTACTTTTTAAAAACCCTTCCTTTTTTTTCGGCAAATTTCCCGGGCCCCTTTAATTTGGGTGTTCCCGCCCTTTTCCATATACTTAATTTTAAAAAATTATAAATTTTATTATTTAACTTTTGGTTTTGGTTTTTTCTTTTTTTTTTTTTTTTTTAATTTTAAAGAAAATTATTATATTTATTATAAATAAAACTTTTTTTTTATATTTATATTAAAATTTTTATAAATATTTTAAAATTTTAATTTTTTATTAATATTATATTTTTAAAATTATTTTATTTAAAATTTTTATATAAAAATTTTAATTAAAAATTTTTATTTAATTTATTAAATTATTATTTAATATAAAATTTTAATTTTGGATTTTTATTTTTTTAAATTTAAATTTCATCCAAAACCTTTTTAAAAACCTTTAAAAAATTTTTAAAATTTTTAACCATTTGACAAATTTTATCCCAATATTAAAAAACCCCTTTAAAAAACCCAAATAACCCTTTTAAAATAAAACGGGAAAAAAAACCCCTTTAAAAAATTAAAATTTTCTGGAAAAAATTTAAAATTTTTATAAATTGAAAATTAAAGGTTTTGTGGTGAACAATTTTTCCCCATGATTAGAATTTTCGGGCCCTTTCGTGCTAAACCCCGGAAAGCCCTTTTGGGGGGGTTTTTAGCCTTTTTTGCCCTTTTGTCAACAACCCTTCATCTCGGTTTTTTGATAAAAAATAGGGCAAACTACGGGGGTATAATTACTTTTAGGGAAATTTTAAAAATATATGAGCTCATTTAACAAACAAAATTTATAAATTGGACGTTCAGTCAAAAGGTTTTAGATTTAAAAGTGTAACTTTTAACTTTTTAATTAAATATGCAATATGGCATCCAAGTAAATACTTATTTGGGCAATTAGTATTTATCATAATACCTATAATATTTGATAAAAGTTTTGACTATAACTTTACGACAGTTATACATACGTAAGTAAGAAAGTCGTAGAAATATACGTGTATAAACTAAAATACTACAAATTAAGACACAAACAATGTTGACGTTACCAATTATACCGAATACCGAATACCGAATTTTAGAATGTATTGACGTTACTTTGTTAAGGTTACTATTTTGTAACGAAAATTGATTCTGACGGTTTTTTATTCTTTCCACAAATTCTCAAATGTTATGATATTACAACATTTTTAATAAAGATTAAATATTTTTATTGTACAATTATCCAGTTTTAATGCTTAAATATTAATTAAGAAAAGCAAATCAAAGCGCGGCGTTGAGTTCCACCGCTCAACACGCAATGCTTCAAAAAAGGGCGTAAAGCGGGGATGAAGAAAGCAGGAACTAAGCAACGGAGTCTTAATACTAGGTTAATATGGTTACTGTGGCTCCTTCTGCCTACCCTGCCATGTGCAGGATAAAGCGTGAAGCTATATTAATTAAGGTAGTGTCTGAGACATCTTGTATTACGTGCATTACTTATATCTCGAAGCGTTGAAACTCACAGCTAGTGCCACTTAGTATAGTGTACTATGTATGCTAAGCTTTGCTAATCTTTACTCAATTCTCAATTCTGTCTGCAATAAAACAGTTATAAAAATATAATAAATAATATAGAGTAAAACATCAATGTATCGATGAACATTTGTAAATACTATAAATGTTAAATTTTCAAAAACATTTCTCAAAAAAAGCTATTTTTATACACCTGTTATATATTTTATTATAAAAAAATTATATAGTGTTTGAAAAAGTAATGCGTCACTTAAAAATTGACATATAGTCTAATTTGTAGAATATGAGTACTCAATAAATATTATTTCGCGTAAGAATAATAGCTGGATTTTCTGTTTATTATGGACTTGACCTCCGGCGTGATTGATGGTGGCTTATATGGAACTGGTCCAAAGACATATTTCGCTGTTATTTAAGTAATAGTTATAACAAAAGTAACCTGAATCTAACTTCTAGGTTTACTCTTATAATCTTATAACATACACAGATATAGGTATGATATATATTAAATATGTGTACTTTAAATTTTATTTTATATTATTATCAAGCTTAGCTTTTTTTAATACAACATAAACATGAAGGTGCAATTTTTTCAGCCTATCAGATTACACGAGCTTTTATTTAGATTATCTTACTTTACATCCAATAATAAATCACCATATAACCACCTTATTATACAGTGAAGATCGAAAAGAGACCGATTACTGTTACCGAGAACTGTTTAAGCTGTTGCACGTGTGATCAAATCTCTTTCAAATTTTGGCTAATTTATGCGTCTTTTAGAATATATATTTATTTAAGATTTTGAAACTGGAAGGAAACCTACGATAGCAATTCAAGTATTTCTACTGATATTAATAAAAATTAAAATATAGCTATTAAGATAAGATACCAGGGTCACACTGAAAGTTCTTAGAAAATCAAAAACTAAGCATTCTAGCAAGTTATTAGTTTTATTATAACTTTTCAAAATAGCGTCCATTTACATCAATACATCGCTGCATTCGATGGAACCATTGAGAAAAGCACCTTGCCCACTCGGCCTTAGGGGTCTCTTCAACGGCGTTTTGAAACGCAGCCACTGCTTCTTCGGCGTCCATAAAATGTTTTCCTCGAAGGGTGCAAGGTCGGGGCTATACGGCGGGTGACCCAGTAATTCCACGTCTAAGGTCGCCAAATAGTCGATCGTTTGCCTGGCGGTGTGCGATGAGGCATTGTCGTGATGAAGGAGAATCCTGCTGCGAGGTCGTTTCTCTCGAACTTTTTCCAAGACAAGTGGCAAACAGTTGTTAGTTTACCCGTTTTCTGATCCTCTAAGACAACTGTCGCGTAATGACCTGTCTTTCCGAAGAACGAGGCCACCATCTTTTTTCCAACACTTCGACCTCTCTTCACTTTAGTTGGCAACTCTTCGGAAGGAAACACCCACTGAGCAGACTGTCTTTTGGTTTCCGGTTCATAACAGTAAATCCAGCTTTCGTCACCCGTTAGTATGTAGAACACAGCATTTGAGTCACCTCCATTAAATTTTTGGATCATTTCTCGGCACCAATCAACACGGCGGAGTTTTTGAGCCTCGGTCAAATTATGCGGTATCCAACGGGCACAATGCTTCCTGACTGCTAAATGTTCATGGAGGATTTTGTGCACTTGACTCATACCTATGCCTAGACTTGTCCGAATCTGCTGATAGATCACTCTTTTGTCATTCTCTATCATACGCCGCACAACACTGATATTATCTTCAGTCGTCGCTGTAGAAGGCCGTCCCTCACGCAAATCATAGGTGAGATTAGTTCGACCACGTTTGAATTCATTAAACCAGTTGTAAACTGTGGCACGAGATGGGGCTTCATCGTGAAAAGCCAATCGAAGTCTATCAAACCTTTCTTGTTGACTTATATGACATAGAAAGTCATAAAAAATCATTGCACGAAAATTTTCTCGGCTTAAATTCATTCTGACGTGCACAGACAATTTTCAATTTGCCGCCAAATCCTAAAACAAATGACAAATGAATGAAATGTATACTCAATATTATTGGTAAAGAGTTCTATTTTCAAAATTTAAACTTATTTTTTTAATATAATGCTTTTAAATTGCCAGTTCTAAAAACTTTTAGTTTGGCCCTCGTAGCTATCAAGCTAAAATATTAAGCTAAGATAGCTATTAAGATGTAGCTTTGCAAAGGAAATATTGTGTTTTATGTACCACATTCCAAAATAGAAATTTATCATATTGTTGTTTTTATATAAGAAATGAAAATAAATAAGTACTGTTTTATAAACCTAATTATAAAATAAATAAAAACTCTAATATTTTTTGTTAGTACCATAATCAAAACGGCAGTAATGAAATTTATAAAGTTAATGTTTTAGGGTCAAGATAAAGTTGATAAGGCGGTCCGTGGCGCAGGCGTGTCAGCCTGTAACGTGACGATTTGTGGGAATGGATTTTTTCATATCTATATATTTTCTTTGCTCTAGCAACGAGGCAATCGAGAGTTATTTCACTCATCAAGCAATGCCTCAAACAGGCGGAAAATAGAGGACGGAGTGTCTTAACGTTTAGTTCTCACGGCTTCTGCGATGCTCTCTGCCTACCCTGCTATACCCGGCTATATGAATGATAAAACGTGAAGCTAATATAAAATTAAATAAAAATAAAGTATATTTCAAAAAACAAATTTTGTTTATTCTTCTCATCACAGTAATTTATAGCCATCCATAAATATAGTGTGGAGAAAATTTAATCTAATTTGAATGGTTACCTGTCTAGAAATAACAAGTCTTCAATTCAATTTTAAGGAAAGACGTTTCGCTCTATCATTAAATAATCATAGATTCATAGTTGTTAAGCTAAGATTAATTAATTCAAAGGCGAAACATTTCACACAATACGTTCAGTTTAATATAAAGTGTAATCTGAATTTATTGAGAAATTAATTAAACATGATATATTTTCAATTTTTCTAAATAAATATTATTTACTAAAAGTACTTACTTGTTATAACTATTTAAATAGTTATATCGTGGCTTGTATTTTACGTACACGAAAAATATAATACAGATCATTAAAATGGTTGATCGAATTTCCACAAAAAATTTCAACATGAAGTGAATATTGGAAAAATTTATAACATACAAAATCTGTCAGAAATTAATAAAATCAAACAAAATCTACCTACTCATTTTAGAAAATCGCTTTATATGGACTATTCGTTTAGGACTTAAACTTAACTTAAAACACAATACGTTTTCATAAATCTACGTCTAAATTTAGTACTCCCTTTCACATTTCAGACTACGATTCTAGTAGGCGTAACGTATAATTAATCAAACATGTGAATATTCGAATGAAATATCTACATATTCATTGTAGCTGCAAAATGGTGGAGTCATAGCGTCAGACCATGAATATATAATAATCTAGTAAATTATTAAAAATCTATAGAAAAAAACGTAACTCCTTTTGTACAAGTAAGACATTTCATAAAAAGAAATACATATGACTTTAAGTACTTCCATTTAAGATCGATAGCCTAGCGTAAATATCGTAAAGTACTGTGTCGTATTCGTTAGGCAACTCTTCCATTAGTATACCGCTAGTTGATTGAGCAAAATATTTCATTCAATCAACCCAAAACGGAACCCAAGGACGGATAATCAATAATTCTTTCCTCGATCTAAATCCTTTAAATTGAAAGTTTATTCTGATCGGAGTTCTTTAATAGCTGCCTTTATAAATATTTACAAGAAATATGTTTAAATGCGGCAGAAAAGCAATTGATATCACGCCTTTTTCTTATTTATTAGCATCGAAGAATATTTGATTTATTTACGTTATAAATTTATTCCCTTATTCCTCATTATTATTCACTTTATATTACAGGCTACATATTTTTATTATCAAACAAAAATGTGATAAGAATACATGTTACGTTGTGTTATAATTTTTCGTGTGCTAATTTTTATTAAACTACATATAAGTATACTTTAATATTTTTTTTTATGGGAAGGACAAGGCAAACGAGCGGTCGGGTCACCTGATGGTAAGTGATCACCGACGCCCACGGCCCTGTGTAACAGCAGAGGTGTTACAAGAGCGTTGCCGGCCTTTAAGGTGGACGTAGACGCGCTTTTTGAAGGTACCCATGTCGTATCGATCAGGAAACACTGCCGCAGGTAGGCTATTCCACTTAAGCGTGGTGCGTGGAAAGAAGTTCCTACGGAACCGCACAGCAGAAGAGTTCCACGTGTCGAGATGGTGGGGATGATATTTTAGTTTGTGTCGTACTGTGCGGTTGGAGAATTCAGCGGCAGGCACCAAATCAAAAAGTTCTCCAGAACACTCTTCATGGTATAAGCGGTAGAGAACGCACAGCGAGGAAACGTCTCTACGCAGCGCCAAAGTGTCTAGCCTTTCACAGATAATTGGGTCCCCAACGATACGAACGGCTCTACGCTGTATGCGATCAAATGGTTCAAGTTGATACTGGGGTGCCCCAGACCAGAGATGCGAACAATACTCCATGTGAGGCCGAACCTGGGCTCTATACAGAGCCAATCGGTGTGCAGGCGTGAAGTACTGTCTCGCTCTTCCGATGACACCCAGTTTCTTCGCGGCCAACTTGGCCTTGCTGTCCACATGATCGCGATACTGACAGTCATTCGAAACGCTGAGCCCCAATATACTGATAGTAGGCGAGGCTTTAAGAGAAGTGTTCTCAAAAACTGGTGACACGACAAAAGGGTTTTTTTTAGTGGTTAACGCGCAAATTTGAGTCTTCTGGGGGTTGAATTGAACAAGATTCCTTTCACCCCACAATAAGACATTACTGAGGGAGGTCTCAATAGAAGACACAAGTTTCATTCGGCAATCGTCGACGTTTTCTCGAGAAAGATCTGCACGGCCGGAGTATACGGCGTCCACAGTACTATCATCTGCATAGCAATGAATGTTAGAATCTTCTAACATGTCATTGATATGCAGAAGAAAAAGCGTGGGGGACAGCACACAGCCTTGGGGGACGCCAGCATTTACGGGAAAATAATCAGAGCAAAAACCGTCGACAGCGACTTTAATGCTACGCCCGGTAAGAAAGCTAGCGACCCACTTGCACAAATTCTCGGAAAGCCCATACGATGGAAATTTTGCTAAGAGTGCTCTATGCCACACACGATCAAAGGCTTTCGCCATGTCCAGACTAACTGTCAGGCCTTCGCCTTTGCTTTCGACAGCTGCAGCCCAACGGTGAGTAAGGTAAACTAGAAGATCACCAGTTGAACGACCATGGCGAAAGCCATATTGACGGTCGTTGATCAACTGGTGATCCTCCAGATAAACCAGCAGCTGGCTGTTTATAATACTCTCCATAACTTTGGAGAGCAAGGAGGTGATAGCGATAGGCCTATAGTTTGCCGGATTCGAGCTGTCACCTTTTTTCGGGAGCGGATGGATCAGAGCGCTCTTCCACGCGTTCGGGACTACGCCGATTGAATAGGAAAGCCGAAATAGACGCGTTAGTACCGGTGTCAAC
Source organism: Dione vanillae (assembly GCA_037178615.1). Classification (NCBI taxonomy): domain Eukaryota; kingdom Metazoa; phylum Arthropoda; class Insecta; order Lepidoptera; family Nymphalidae; genus Dione; species Dione vanillae. The sequence continues at coordinate 9,208 of JAZFAU010000705.1, read as the reverse complement.
TCAGGAGCGCAAGAACGGAGCACTAAAGGAGAAATGCCATCAGGTCCACTCGACTTGTGGATGTCCAAAGAAGAGATGGCTCGCCGAACAGCCTTTTGACTGAACTTAATGTCCAGCATTGAGCTCAGACAACTCGGGATTGTTGGCGGTGTCTTACCTTGGTCATCAAGAGTCGAGTTAGAGGCAAAGAGAGTTGCCAGGAGGTCGGCTTTCTCTTTGGCCGTATGGACGAGGATGTCATTCTCTGTGCGCAACGGCGGAAACGAGGGCCGGCAGAAGTTGCCAAGTGTTGCCTTAGAGAGCGCCCAGAACTGTCGTGTTCCAGATTGGCAGTCCACAAGTTTCTCACCGATTTTCGTGACATTCTCGGACCTGGCTCTGGCGATTTGCCGCTTAAAGTACCTAGAGGCTCGGTTATACTTCCCTTTTAAGGTTTTCACCTTCGGATCCGCAGTAGCCAGCGCCTCAACCCACACTTGATATGCCTTACGCTTTTCAGTAGCAGCTTGTTTGCAAGACATACCAAACCACGGCTGTGACTTGCCACCAAGCGGCACCACAGAGCTAGGAACATAAAGCTCCATACCCTGTAGGACCACCTCGGCGACAGCCGAAGCACAGGCACTCGGATCATCAGAAGAGACTTTAATAAAAAATAATTTACAGGAAAACATTAGGATTAAAATATTACAAGTGGTAGATTACTGTATATTCATGGAAGCTCGGCCTAAATTAATCCAGGATAGGCATCGTGTTAAAAATAGAGTTGATTTTTGTATGTGAGCAGGATGCGGATCAGACTGACAGGGCGCACTTCACTCACCCGATTTCATTCATGTTTTAATGGACCGCACATATTTCGCATATATACCCCTTGTGAGCTTAATTCATTAGAATATTACATATTCATTGGATATCGAAAGTCGAAGTTCAAGTAATCTATAGAACACTTATGTTACATAATATACAATAAAGCTACATTTTAATCTTTTTGAAATATTCATCATTTATTTTCTATATTTAATCTTTATTTGTGTAGGCGTGGGTAATCGGATGTGGAGAATAAAATAAACTACTTTAAGATAAAAAAAATACTTGTTATGCTAGTTATGTTATGTTAAACTCTCTTAATATAAGCCGAAGGAGGAGAATAATATATTAAAGGAGGATTCAAAATATTTGTTCATAAATGTTACCCTTAATGAAGATTTGCATGGAAGGTTGTTTAGAAACCCCTTGTCTTGGATTATGAAAAAGGTCAGAAGGTCATTATTAGAACTAAGCCAAAGATTAGTAAAACGTATAAAAATATTTCAACAGTATATTAGATGTAATAAAATCATTACATACTTGTACTAATTTGGTATTTTTTTAACTATTATGTAATATATGTATATTTCGATATTTTTGATATGTATAAGATATTATTTGTTTTACTAAATGAACATTTCTTCCACTTTAACAAAAATTTTGTTGAACGCCAAATATGTACCCCGTCGATCTTAAGTAATACAATTAAAACAATAAGAGCTAATCATTGTTATGGCAGAGAGAAGACACTCCGTTACTTAATCCCTGCTTACTCCCTCCCCGCTTTCCGCCGTTTTCGAGGCATTGCGTGTTAAGTGGCGGAACTCAACGCCGCGTTCTGCCTTAGTTGCCAGAGCGAAGAAAATGGAAATAGAAAAATCCGTCTTCCCCGACTGGAGATCGAACCCAGAAACCGTCGCGTTACAGGCAGACGTTGCGCCTCTGCGCCACAACGGTCCTCAAGATCAGGCAGACGTTGCGTCTCTGCGCCACGACGGTCCTCAGTTTTTTAAACTATATTTGTTCTGTTATGCGCCATGTTTATTCTGTTATTTAATATTATTCTACGTTTCTGATTGTAACTACAGGTTAATGTATATAATTTCATTAAAACTAGTAATTATTAATCACTACTGTTAATTTAGTGAATTTTAATTTATTGTCATGAAATATGTTAAACATTTTTTTTTGTAAATTGAATTACTAATTGCCGTATACGAGTGAAGGTGCCGCTTTACTCGGTATCAATAATGATAAAATACCGATGATTTTAAGTGGAAATTTTAATGTCAATATTACATCAGAAAAATCTTTGAAGCTAGTTTTGAAAGATAAATTGAATTTATCCATGAAAAATAATCCTCCAACGTCAACATGTTCTGGCACTACAATTAATAAAGTTTTTACTCGATCACTAAATTTCGTGGAATGTCAGCCATATATTTCATATTTAGTTACCACAAGCCAATAACTACAAAAATATATAATAACGATAACAATGATATTAATAATTCTATTACAAATATTGGAATGCTATAATAATCTCAGTAGCAATAAGGTAAAATGATATAATTGTTTTATTTGTATGTATGTCTATGATAATAAACTCCTTTTGTTTTAATTTTATCCAATGTAGCTTTCTTTAACCAATTTCTGTGAAGCGGCGTATGGTAGATCATTTTTCAATAAATATTTCCGTAAAGAAGATTCACTCCTTACATGTCACATTGTTTCTTACTATTATTATTTTACGTCTGCATCTAAACGCGATGGTTTGTGAATTTAATTCCTAACGCAAGGAGAGGATTATTTTATTTCCATTTTATTCACTCTGGTAATAAGACAAAAGCACAGCGTTGAGATTTACCACCCAAGGTTCTCACGGTTCCCATAGTTTCCTCTGCCTATCCTGCTACAAGAGGGACAAACTATGAAGCCAAAAATAATTATACAGGTAGTAACTTAAATAGAACATTATTATTAAAATAACACAAATAAATTGATAAAACTTACCATGGTAGTTTCCCTCAATATTAGTACAGTCTTATAGACAAGCATATTAAACATTTCAACTTCATATGCCATTTTCTTACATTCGAAAGGCAAGGATGCGAATTACAGACACAAAAGTGATAATGTTCCATTTGTTCCTGTTGATGTTAAATTATAACAAATATATGAGATTTTTTCAATTTATGTATTTTCGCGAATTGATAAATACGCTTACATTGTTACTTTATTCAATAAAAAATATATTATAAATTAATAAGGAAATAACATGGTAAGCTTCACAATAGATTCGCAATCTCGAAAATTGAATTAGACACTTATAAGAATACTTCGTCGTCATTTAAGTAAATCTCAGAAATGAAATTACTTAATGTTTCTTACATTATTACGGTTTTAGGTAATAAATTTATACTGACTAGGAACCCAAAGCAATGCCAACTGCTATTGGATGAAGTAGACGAGTTTTGTATGTGGACAAAAGGAATGAAGACAAAACCTAGTAAGTGTCACTGTCTACGTCTGGGAAGACGAAACACAAAATATACCTCATACGATCCTTAAATTGGCGGTAAAAGCATTGTTGTAGTTTCGGAGGCGCCACCTTTTAAATTTCTCAGTAAGAAACTAGATCACAAAAGCCGAACTCCATCTTTAGATGTACTAGTCGACAGCTTTATGATGGATCTTGAAAAGGTAGACTATCAACCTATAAGTAATGTCAAGAAAGCTTGGATTTTGGACAATTTTCTAACATCATGTCTGAATTGGCTTTTTCTCGTATATGATTTTAATAAAACCCTCTTGGCAAAGTTAGATGCAAGCGTCATAAAGATGCTGAAGTTTTGGCTTAGGCTAGCGCATTCGGCAGACACCTCAACCTTATTTAGAGACAAAAATATTTTTGGGTTGAGATTAAAGAAACTATCGAAGCTCTATAAACATCTATAGTCGCCAAAACACATATTCTGAGAAAATCACGGGATAAGTTTGTTACCTCACTTCCAAGAGACAGAAGTGTCCCAGAGCTCGTATCAGGATTTAAATTCCATAAGCAATTTATGATAGGAGCACAATTTAGTAGAGGAGGGTTATGATCAAAGAGAAAAGTCGTACTTATCGTTCTCGTGCCGAATAAAAGATTTTACTATCTTTTATTCGGCAAGACAAGAACGATACTCGTAAGTATAAAGTTCACGCAATGGCCTTAGAAATGCAAAATGAGTAGCTAATTATAGGAGTATAATGTTGCACCCTAATTCACGACTGGTCTCTAGCACTATTAAAATTCTGCCTAAATGCGTTCCAAATGACTCATCCAGATCAAAGAAATAAATAATTTAGTAAGATGGGGTAAAGCTACCGATAAATCTTGCTACATCTGTAAAGAGGTAGTGGGAACAGCTAAACATGTGCTAGTGGGGTGTAGGGTACTCTTGGATAGTGGTCAATACTCGAAGGGCCGTAACAAAGTACCAGAAATCATACGTGAAGCCGTTAGACTTTCAGTAGCAAGAACACAGAGAAACATAACAACCAGCAAACGCTCAATAGAATTTGTTAAAGAAGGTTCTTATAAAAAACCTACAAAAAAGTCTTTCTCCATATTAGATCCAGGTCTTGATTGGACATTTGTGATGGACACGTATGAGTAACAGTATAGAATCCCTGAAAATATTTGTGTTTCGTCATCCGAACAGGATATTCTTCTTTATTCTCGTTGCCTAAAACGCGTAGTACTGGTAGAACTTACAGTTCCGTGGGAAACAAATATCCCGAAATATCACCACCTTAAACTCAATAAGTTTTTCGATCTTACAAATGAGCTGACCAGGAATAATTTAAAAATAGCTTTTATGCGGTTGAAGTAAGAGCGAGAGGTATAACAGCGAAATCTCTCTATAGTTTACTAAAATATCTCGGCCTGTCTAGAACTATCACAAATTCATTTCTAGAAAGCACTTCGAAGGCGGCTTTTTAAGAATCATTTAAAATTTGGTTAGGTAGTGGGAGGAGCTCGGACATTGAAGGTGAGCTTTAATGCATTTTAAAGGAGCCCTTTAAACCTATCCTTGAGTCGCAAGTCCCAAGCGCTGCTCGGAGCTCCTCTTCCTACAACACGATGGGCCCGGCACCCGCACGGTGAATCCATGGAACGCTAAGTTTTTTTTTCTCTTCCATGAATGTACCAGTTTAGAGTGAATTGAACTTCTTTAACGTTTTTGATTTGAAGCAGATACAAGGTATTTTTTATATTAAAAAATATAATACTTACTTGGAAAAATGCACACTTGATAGCCGTGCACATAATACGTACATAATTATATATTTATAAATTTGGTATTTGCCTCTTGCCCTGAGTAGAATAATATACCTAGAACAATTTATTTATAACCAATAAATCTTCATTTTTGTTATAATATAATCCAATTCTATATCACTTAGTATTTATAGTAAAGTGTCATCTTCAAACAATGTTACATACATACATACATACATAACTTCACGCTCTATCCCTAGCGGGGTAGTCAGAGAGAACGGAGCGCCTAACGCCGCGGTCCCTGCATACCTCTTTCGCCTCGTCCACTGTCATTAACCTCTTCATCAAACAATGTTATTTAATAGTATATTTTTTGCACGTGTAATTGATATGGAAAATAATTTTGACTATATAATACATAATTTTATAAAATATCAAATATTATACAAGTGGTAATATAATGGTAAACTCAAATTTCATTTGATGTTTTTTAATGTCCCTTATTATATTACGTTTCTTTTTTCTGAGAACCCGCGCTGCGCAAATATAATTTAACAACTTGTTACACCCAGCGGCATCGTTCAAAAATCATATTTTTATACGCGTACGACAGTTTTCGAATAAATTTGTTGAGTAAGCAACATCATCATACTCGTACTTCGACCTAGGTATGAAAGCTAAAGTAATATATTTTAAAGTAACTATCAGACATTTTTACTAGTTTTTCCCGGCCTATCATACTATATGCGAAGAACATCTTAATACTGAGTTGTTATACCTTTTGTACGTACATTTAACCATTAATCCGTTAATAGTCTTTAAAAGCTTTAAAGAAAATATTATATCATTTATTCTTAAAGTAATATATTATTATTCAATAATATTTAAAGCACAAATATAATTTGCTCAAAGTTTAGCGTTCCAATAAAATCGGTCAACTGTACACTACGAGCATTCGTTAATCTTTTAAGCTTGTGATTATAGTGAAAAAATATGCTATATATAAATATGCTATATCATATATGTATATATCTAAATACATAATATAATTGTAAATACAATATTCCATTTTTTTTAAGATATGTACAAGATGTGCCTTAAATAAATATAGTACTATGGAACTCTCCTAGAAGCTCGACACTATCTAACAGAAATCCTCTACATGAGATCGTGGTCGCATGATCGATAACTCGTGCATGTTACTGCGGCACCTGCGCAACAAACAGAAAACTGAACCAAGCTTTGTCAAAACAGTACAGACATATGAATATATTTTACTACCACCTAATTGAGACCTACAACAGTGTATTTGGGATCAGACGCAGTCCCATTGAACATAAAACAATTAAAATCATAGAAATGTTTTTGTACTACAATTTTTTGTTTCATACATCTACTTCATTAATTTATGTGTAGTGTCATTAATATAATACACAAAATGGTTTAAGTAAACAAGCCGAAAAATGTAAACGCCATTAAGCTTTTTATCCAAATTTCATATCAAGAGAATGTCAACCCTCGTCGGCTTTCCTTAGTGTACGGAATATGTGAGCCCTTGGCCCACGGGATCATATTCATTACCTGCACGAAATTGAGTGGAATAAATATAAACTAAAAAAGCCTTCAGATAATACTTCTTCTGTTTCATAAAAAAATACTATGTGAAATATTCTCTCTCCAGTAGGAGAGAAAGTGTTTAAAAAATGAGTGCTGCTATCTACTAAAACAGAAAGTAAGTGTAAACGGTGAAAGTGTAAACTAAAAATTATGTATTAACTTACCCAAAATTATCTAATATATATATATATATATATATATATATATATATATATATATATATATATATATATATATATATATATATATATATATATATATATATATATATATATATATATATATATATATATATATATATATATATATATATATATATATATATATATATATATATATATATATATATATATATATATATATACATATACTTTGTTATGCAGAAAAAATGTGATGTATTTTTTTTAATAAGCATGCATTGTAAACTGTAATACGTGTCGTCATATTTAATAATTGTAATGCGTTTGGAAAGTATCTTATTATGAATGAGTGTGTGCGAGATGTATCTGTGGGACTCGTGCTAATAATTATATTTAAATGATATAAATAATACTAACAATTAGTCTTAATTCAGGTTAGTAAATTACATCACTATATCTCTTTGCATTTTTTAAAAACTTCCCCTAAATGTCGAGACCTAAACCTATCTATGGTAGTCCAGATCCCAAAATGCCTGCCACAATTGTTGTTGTTGCTTCAATCAAATTGTAATTTTCTTACTTTTGTTTTTATTTCTTTTGACATTATTTAATGTTTGTTATTGATATTAGCCTATAAATCTGTTTCCTTTTCATGTGAGCAATTCGAATTTCAATAGCAAAATAGATAATAATTATGTACTCGTAAGTATACAAATTAATGGTATCTGTACTAATTAACTTTTAAAATATTTTCTAAACATATCATCTGCTCTAGCTGACATAAACACAAACATGATAAGGTCTTTGTTTTCGATTAACAATTCATTTTCACTAATCCTATAAGCACCTCGATCTTCATCTTTTTTTTGAAATTAGATGCCCATTCAACTTTTGCGCCCAATAACAATATTTGTCAGAAGCAGAAGCGTTGCCAGACGAGTAACGCTTCTGACAAAAATATATATATATATATATATATATATATATATATATATATATATATATATATATATATATATATATATATATATATATATATATATATATATACATATATATATATATATATATATATATATATATATATATATATATATATATATATATATATATATATATATATATATATACATATATATATATATATATATATATATATATATAATACAATTCACTGCCCCTTCCTCCCATGGGTGTCGTCGTAAGGGATATCTGAGCGACCAACTGCTCATCTGGTGGTAGGATGTTAATCATCCGCCTGGTTTGTTACCACCGTACGCATGGTGAAAAACTCGTGAAGTGGCTGTACAACCGCGTTTCGAGATCAGCCAGCGTACAACCAGTGCCTGAGCGAGCTATGTCGCATGGCAAAGCGTCGCCCACTTCGCGTCTCTTTAAACGAGGCGTGAAGAGGCATCTTGCGGGCCGGCATGGCGAGGGTGACTAGTGCAGCTCATCCTTGTTGTAGTACTAGTCGTCTTCGCATTTGGACTCCACTTCCACTTAACATCAGGTGGAGTGGAGTCATATGCCTACCCGGATAATATATAAAAAAAAAAATACTATTTGTATAAAGTGTGGAAGGTACACACCAATATCGCTAAAGAACAAACAAACTGAACAAATTCATGAAACAAATTGACGAAGTAACGTGGGAACAGTTCAATTAAAATATTCTGGAACTTTAGACAAATTTGAACATTTGTACAAGATATGGACTAGCGCCTCCTGTAGTAGTTATTTATATTGTCAATTCTAAAGTAAGTCTTTTGTATTTGGGTTGAAAGGTATATATATATATATATATATATATATATATATATATATATATATATATATATATATATATATATATATATATATATATATATATATATATATATATATATATATATATATATATATATATATATATATATATATATATATATATATATATATATATATATATATATATATATATATATATATATATATATATATATATATATATATATATATATATATATATATATATATATATATATATATATATATATATATATATATATATATATATATATATATATATATATATATATATATATATATATATATATATATATATATATATATATATATATATATATATATATATATATATATATATATATATATATATATATATATATATATATATATATATATATATATATATATATATATATATATAATTACGTGCTTACCGACGTTGTTGGCTAATTTATTTGTAATGCCTTTTATAAAATTCAAAGCTTTAAATTTCCAAGACTAAAGGAAAGAGGGAGCGCAATGGTAAGGCAAAAAAATTTTTTTAAATTATTTAAATTTTTTTAGGGATTAAAATTTTTTAAAG
>JAZFAU010000704.1:25000-57874 GCA_037178615.1 Dione vanillae | reverse complement strand
AAAAAGAATACTTAAACAAGATAATGCAAATATATATTTTACCCATAAGCCTTTTTATAAAATAAATTACAAATCAGCATAATCGGCTTAAATTTAACCGTTCAACTTCGACACGAACCTTTATTTTTTTGTGTATTTCTAAATTTACTTTCATTTTTTCCAGATATTGGTGCGATTGGTGTAAAAACAGGTACGATCTAAGTCTAAGTGAAGACACAGAGTGGCTATAGTTTATATATCCTTTCGAGTAGTGATAACTTTCTTTTCCGCTCTGGTAATATTTCTCCCACTCCAACACGTTACGTCTGTAATTCAGGTGAAAGTGGAGATTCGAGCGTCTTGGCACTATACTCTCTGCTACTCTATCTATACTGATGTGGTAGAAAGAGCGTAGAGGGGAACAAGTAATCTGAAATAATTTGAGCCAATTTGCCTCGAATTCGATAACAGTTCGCGGTTTCGTAACTCCGTCATACCATTAAACAGATTACTGGCAAGTTTTAATGAAATGGCTCTTCATCTACCAATTTTATTATTAATGTTTTTAAATTTGCTCTTGATATCATCTGCTGTAACATTTACCTTAATACAATGCTAATATTTTTTTTTAACTTTGTACTCATGAAAAACAATATATCAATTATTACTTTTTAAAGCTTTTAAAGACATATACTTATGTGTCAGTTCAAATACTTATATATAGTTAACTGACTTACATTTAGCATACGTACGAGCGTTTTGTGATTTTAAGGAAGATTCCCTATATTATGTTATAAAAAGTTTTAATGTTAAAATTAATAATAAAGTTATGTTTTGATGAGGATAATAATAGTTAACAGTTTAATTTTGGCTTGAGCCAAGAGATAAGTACCGATTCCAGACATAATACATAATACATATAAGGAAAACGTTTAAGTTATAATAAATAATAAAAATTCCAAGAAAAATTAAATCTTAGTTGAAATATTTTTTCCATAATCGTGAAAACAAATGAATATAGTTTCAATTTATTTTATTTTATTATTTAGTGGAACAATTTAAGACTTTAAACTTAACTCAGCGTCAGGTAAATATAAAAGTAGCTAACTTTACTTAGTTTATAAAATGTGACTCGACATCTTTGACGATACACTTTTTAACAAAAGTTACAAGAAATTGGATGTTTAAATAGCGTAATATGAAACCTGATTTATGTGCGGAATTTTTATACAAGTTAAACTCAATTTCCACTTAAATAATTAATTATAATACACATTCAATTCACTTGTGAAGTAAATTATCTAGAAACTCTTCCATTTGCTTTGTTACTAAATACTGCTGAAAAGAAACTAAAAGGCACTATTTTGTAAAGATGCCCAAAATCCATAAGTCTAATATTACTGAGCGTCAGCGTTCCAAATGCAAAACCCTTTTAAAAAAGTGGGCTTTTAAAATAGGTCATATAGAAAGCATTTGGATAGGAATTTGGTTGAGCAGTTATCTGGTTTATAGGCAATTATTCTTGCAGTTTTAATGCATGTAGTCATTCAATTTTATCAACAAAATTAAAAAAAAAACTTTGTGAATATATAGTAATCATAATCAAAGAAGATTCAGAATTAGGTGGAAAGAATTTACTTTGGAAAAGTATAAATTTCAATTATTTTTAAGTATAATCCAGGAAATATTTCTCAGAATATAGTAATATCTGGCCGTACGTGCTTATGGTATACATATGAAGCCATTATAAGTAAATACCTAAATGTGTGCAATTATGTAGGTATCTTATAAGACACGTGTTTTTAAAAGAATTTTTTGGTCTTATCTATATAGCATATAAAGAAATGTATAACAAAAACATTTTTTTAAAACACTTAACTCTTCACCAACGTAAAGCTAAAAAATATGAATAAATGGAAAATTGATATTCGATTTAAAAAGACTACGAGGGACTTAGGGTATATTACGTAGCTTATTTGTACATTTTCCTGCTGGTAAGTAGATTTTACTGAATCTACGAATATTGCAAAATATATGGAATTGATTAATTTATTAAATGAAATAAACTATAAAATTTTCGTAAGTAGATAAATTTTAACATACGTTTATTATAAGCTTCGGTCGTATATATGTATAAATATTTTTTCTTTTAACACTGCCTCAGAGGATGATGTCAAGAAGTGTGTTCGCTCCATATCCACAAAGGCATTTGGAAGCGACAATCTTAGTCTAGACATGATTCTTCCCGTGTTGGAGGACATTGCACGGTGCTCACTCACATTGTTAATTATTTACTGTCTTGTAATGTCTTCCCTTCACAGTGGAAGAATGCCTTTGCCATTCCAGTCCCCAAAATTTCTAATCCTTCTGATGCTACTCATTACCGTCCAATATCTATCCTTCCTGTTTTCTCAAAGGTCCTTGAATCCTTAGTTAATACCCAACTTTACTCCTATCTCTCGTCCAACAATCTACTGTGTCCTTTTCAATTCGGATTCCGTCTTTACACAGCACTGTTGGAGCACTGCTGATTATTACAGAGGACATTCGGTGTGCTATGGAGAACACTAAGCTCACTATTATGGTATTGTTAGATTTCAGCAGTGCTTTTAACTCTGTTGACCTTGACATACTTCTTGGTGCTCTTCGAGCAGTTAATATTTCGTCTGCAGCTATAGGCTGGTTCCGTTCATATCTCTTCGGCCGCTCACAAAGTGTCAAAGCCAATGATACCACGTCATCCTGGCTTGAGCTCACTGCTGGCGTGCCACAAGGCGGCGTAATTTCTCCACTTCTTTTCTCTGTATTTATTAACAATATCTCAAGAGTCATATCTTCTCCCTTTCATCTGTATGCAGATGATTTGCAACTTTACCGTCATGGTAGTTTAAATGAACTGACCCACGCAGTTAATACATTAAATACAGATTTAGCTGGTATTGAAACATGGGCTAAATCATTCGGTCTACTAATTAACCCCCAAAAATCCAAAGCTATCATAATAGGCAGCAATAGACTGAGATATAAAATAAATATGGATCTGTATCCATATTTATTTAATATCTCAGTCTATTGCTATTTTATATCTCAGTCTACACTAAAATACTCGGGAGTGACAATTCCCTATTTTGATAAATTTAGGAATTTAGGGCTTATAATTGACAGTAACATGTCTTGGGCACCGTACATTAACGAAATTAGCAGGCGCATGCATTTTTCTTTTCATTCTCTTAAGCGACTCCAATACGTCCTCCCTCACCACACCAAAATTATGCTAGCGCAATGTTTTTTGCTTCCGAAACTTGACTATGCCGATGTTTGCTATCTAGATGTGACTGAGGAGCTGCTAAACAAGTTAGAGTGATTACAAAATCTAGCCATTCGCTTTATTTTTGGTCTACGTAAGTATGGCCATGTTTCTGAATTTCGTTCTCAACTCAATTGGCTCCGTCCGTCCGTCTTCGCCGTGATATACATATCCTAACGCTCCTATTTAAGATTCTCAATTTTCAGAACTTTCCTTCTTACCTACGTTCCCGCTTCACTGTCCTCCCTCCTCCCTCACGCTCTAGGCGGTCTTGTGTCATACCGACACTAGACGTACCGAGGAGCCACACCAAATTCCTGCAGAAATCTTTTTCTGTATATGCCGCATCCTTTTGGAACAAACTTCCCAATCATATCCAGATAAACCCTTCCCTAAAATCCTTTAAATTTCAACTGAAAAAGCATCTCCTCGCTATTGAAAATAGCTGACTTAGACGCAGTTCATAGTTCATCTTTATTTTCTATATTCATTATATATCTATTTTTATATAATTATTTTTTTTTAAATAAAAATTCTATGTATATATTTGTAACTGTATGTACGTAAGTATGTATATGTATGTGTATATATTTATATATGTATATATATGTCTGTATATTTAAGCATGTATTTATAAGTATAGTGATATGTATGTATATACTATTTTATGAATTTTTGAATATGTTTTGTCTCATCTTATTTGTTGCATTATAATCAATACCGTTGTTTGGCACTTTTTCACTTCCACTGGTTGGCTGAAAGAGATTTCTTTTAGAGATAAGCCCGCCGTTGTAGACATTCTTTTCATATGTTAAATTTCTTTTTATTACTTTTATGCAATAAAGAATATTTATAAATACATCCATTTATGTGTGTAACAAATATTTTGAACATGATTTCGAGATCATCTTTAAAATGTCAAATTAAGAACGTTCTCTTTGTGATTTAATATCCAATTACACACACTTCATGTAGAGCTACGGAACGCGGCAGGTAAAATTTTAATCCACATTCTAATTACAATATGATTATAGTAAGCGATAGTTTTATCATGAAAGAGTGATTATTATGAAAAAATCTTTTATGTAATACATACATTCAGTACGCATTCATGTGTAAAGTGTTGGTTCGAATAAATTAAATTACGAAAATATTTTCTTCAACATTTAATGTAAAAGCTTCAAATTTCTGTTACAAAATATTGAATAACATTATAAGACTTCAATCAAGTATCTCATGTATACCTTATATAAGCACGTTATTATATATACACATAATATTTTTTGTTACAAAGTGCATCAGATTGATTCAGTACAAAAACACAACTTATTAAATGCTCAGCTTCTATGCATGTATTGGCACGTACTTGAATAGACATACGTCCTAATATTAAAGAACTCAAAACAGTTGACACTTGGATCTTTGCCCGTGAACAAACTAGTAAGTAGGTATTGGAATTCATTTTGAAAATTGTCATTTTATACAATAAAAGGAAATTAACATTAATTTATGAATTTGAAAAATATAATAAAAATGCCATGCTTTCTTTCGTTACCAAGAAAAAATTACAATCATTTTGCAATATTTATTAACCAAGGTAATTTTTTGTTAAAAAGTTGAGGTGGCCTCTTGAAACATCTTCTTTGAAATATCAAAGAATTAAGGGGAATGAATAATTACCTTTTTTCTTCAAACTTTAGATTTCTAAAGTGAATGTGGACAGTTAAGTTCATATTAATATTTTGAATTTAACATAACTTCACCCAAAAAGAAATTTTACAAGCTTTTTGATTTGTCAAATTAATATGTAAACAAATTCAGTGAATCGGTTAGAGTAAGTAAACATTCAAAACACAAGGACTACTACAATATATTTTACTAAATACAAAACTCAAAGGGTTTACCTTTAAGCTCTAAAAGACTGGACCTATAAAATATAAAGCTTATCCAAATAAAGTCCACACATACAGGCTGTGCCCTCAAGCTCGTATTAATTAAATCAAATTAAATTACGAACATACATTTAGTAAATTACTTTAGACATTTAAAATATATTTGTCAATAGTAATGGTCTTTATCAATTACTGGCAATCATAAATAATACCTCCAGTATAAGAGAAAATTGTGTGGAAAATGTAAATTCAATGCAAAGTGAGGGACGGATTTCTAATTATAATTGAAATTAATACGTAGAAATCTGATTGAAATATTATAAGTAAGTTGTCAGAGTTGAGTTGTCACTTTAACCTTAATTATAATGTATATTTATTTTTTTTTTTTTTTATAGCTTCACGCTTTTTATCCTGCATATTGCAGGGTAGGCAGAGGGAACTGCAGGAACTATATGAACCTAGTGTTAAGACACTCCGTTGCTTAGTTCCTGCTTTTTCCGTCCCCACTTTCCGCCTTTTTCAAGGCATTGCGTGTTGAGTGGCGGAACTCAACGCCGCGCTTTGCCTAGTTTCCAGAGCGAAGAAAATGGAAATAGAAAAATCCATTTTCCCCGAGCGGGAATCGAACCCACAAACCGTCGCGTTTACAGGCAGACGCTTACGCCTCTGCGCCACGACGGCCCTATATGTCTATATTAAAAGTAAAAGAGTAGAATTTTTACTATCGTTCAATCATTAGTTGTACTGTTAAAATTGGAAATGGAAATTATTTAATTTAATTTAGCATTTCATAGAAACATTATAAGCAGACTATATACTATAAGCAAATTTCAGCATGGAGCCAATGTTGAAAATAAAATAAGTTGATTATTATTAATTATTAAAAAAGAAATATAATTTAAACTTACAAACTTTTCCTTGCCTCTATTGGCCGGCAAGTGCGAGTCCTTGGCGAGCTGCGAACTACTCACTGTGCAATATAAACACCTGACAACAGAATGGAAAATTCATGAATTACTAAAAAGTCATTAGATTCTTCATCCTTGTAGTACTAAGATAGAGCAATAAATATTATTATTACACTTTTAAGTCTACCATAGGCTCAGAGAACCTATTGTTAAGGACTTATGTGGTACCCACTATCAACCATTACGAATTGGGTGGCGGAGCTTAAATCCGCGTTTTACCTTGTTGTCAGAAAACAAAATAATTCATTCTCCCTGAAGTGAAACCGAACCCAATATTCACCATTGAGTCCACCATTGTATAATATTGTTATTAGATGACAAATAAAGAATTATTTATTTTATGCATATGATTTCAGCATATTTTTTTTATAAAGAACATTTCAGAAGCAAACTTTTAATTACTTAAATCCAAATATGCAGCGCTGTGATATCGGTCGCGGACCCAGCTGGATACTGTCAAGAGAAATTAATACCGTACACATGCACGTATAAAATACGACGTACGTAGGTACGACACCTATTTACACAATATTCTATTTTAAATTTGAGTTCAAATTTTATTAAAAAATATAGAAATAGGTATTACAACAACGAGCTCGGGGCAACGTCTGATTGTATAGATTGACTGAGATAGTAGTGGGTTCTATTCTAATTCTGGAAAATTAATTACTTTATTTCAAATTGCGTATATTTTTTTCTAAGATCCTCGTAACATTAAAAATTTGAATTAATAACCACTAATTTGGAATTTATATTGTGCAACAAGCTACAGATATGTTAAAGCAGCTAACATAATACATAAGTTTTGAAATATTGCTAGTGAAATATTACATATTAAAAATTTTGTTACATTTTAACTCGCTAGAAATAATTCAGAAAGAGCTTTATCAGTGCTAGCATTACAAAGACACTTTGACATTTACTTTATCATATTTTTTTGATATCGCTTTTGGAATAGCCCGAAATATAGATGATATTGACAGTATAAATTTCCCTCAATGATTTTTTAATATAAAATATTATATTAAAAAACATTGATGGCCGTCATGACGCAGAGGCGTAAGAGTCTGCGTGAAAACGCGAGGGTTTGAAGGTTCGATTCCTCGAAGGTTCGAGACTCGGCAGCCATGGAAATGACTACCGAAAGAGTTTTTTTAATACATAATATTATACGGAATAATATATTAAATTAAAACAGTATTTTTGATGAGCTTTCCATTTTTCAGGTCTGCAGCTTTTAAGATTTTAATATATCATGATAACGTGTAAAATATTTTCATCAATTAAACAACCTTGCCTAAGCAAATTCTTAAATCGAAATTAAAATTATAAGCTTACCACGCAATGTACCCTCGACTAATATTATCTCCTCTACCGCAGCTCGTGCTGATCTGCTTACTATGCATGGTGCGGAATATTTACCGATCTTATCGTATAATTAACGTTGAGGGCTTAGTTGAAAGGGTTAAACAAACCACCCGCATTACCCTTTTATTATAAAAATAAGTACATTTGACATATAAGTAGCTATATAATTAACTGGCTTTATTTAAATTTATTTTGAATGAAGGGAATTTTTTAATTTAAGTAAAATGAATTTTAGTGTTCAGATTTGTTGTATGAATGATGTCTACACAAGGGATAAGATTTATGTTTATTTTCTCCCTTAGACAATACTAAGCACAGCGTGACTTTTCGTCACTTAATTAGCAAAGTCACAAATTCGCTGGAACGGAGAAAAGTAGTATTAAAATATTGCCATAACCAAAATAATTTAACGTATTTCACATAATAATACGTTACGTTTTCTTTATAACGACTTCATTGTTAAATATTAGTTTTCGCATTTTTCATCTCTCATCAGATCAAAAGTATGTTATATAAAATAATGCGAGTCACTGGGATTCGTTCGAGATTATTTATGTAACGTAAGCTTGATTTATCTATAACCCTTATATTTGGATCGAGACTTGTACGTTTACGAACATTTCTATATAAAGAAGTTGAAATCTATTACATATTGTGATTTAGTCGTAATGTTTCATTTATGTTAATAATAATAGGGGCCTTTATAGTCATAGTTTTAGTGGATGGCGGAAGCACTTTATTTTGACTAAGACAGTGTTCCGTTCAGTTATCAGTTCTGTTTGTCAATATCTGAATTTCAGAGAAACAGAAGGCAATGACTAAGAATGAATAATTTAGGACATCTAACCCGTGATATAGAGTAAAGCTACAAAAATTTACGTTATTTTTCTATTTTATGAAACAAGATAGGTGAGTAGTTTTCACGTTTAAATTATTTGTTTATTATAAAACAGGTATTTTTTGTTGAAGTAATAAAGATAACATAAGAATTAATTATAATGTAAATATTAACTTAATGATAATATTTCTCATTGAAATGATATTTCAAGTGCACTGCTCTCAGCGAATGACCCTCTTGAAACACTAATTTATAAATATTATATATACGTACAAAGAAAATGAATGTGAAAAATTACAAGATTTCGCATAATAAGTTCTTTGATTTTCGCGATTTTTATACATTTTAAATAAAACAATTTTAACGGATTTATCGCGTATATTAACATTTTTTGTGAAACCCGACGTTTCGAACACTTTGCAGTAGTAGTAGACCCGTGGTCACGGGTAGACTGATGTGGCATTCGTCTGTCATTTGATATAATTATTATATCAAACTACCGCCAACGGTTCCTGAGTTGCCTCGCGTACTGCCCTGGATTCCTGCAGAATGAGCTGACTGTATCCTGCCCTCTGGTGTGGTGTGTTTGGGATTTTAAAATTTTTATAAGTGGATCCCAAGTGGTAGAAAGCTTCCAACCGTCTTCTCTATTGAAATTAGGATGTTTCTGTATTTCAATAGCCTCGCGGATCATTCTAGGGATATATTTATTTTCCCTAGCGAGTATATGAGGTTTATCAAACCTGATGTAATGGTTAGACTTGTTCAAGGAGTGCTCACACACAGCTGACTTTAATACACGCCCATTCTTGATATCCGTGACCACGGACTACTGCAAAGTGTTCGAAAGTCGGGTTTCACAAAAAATGTTAATATACGCGATAAATCCGTTAAAATTGTTTTATTTAAAAGGTTTCGAATTTTAATTTAAGTAGATATTTTATTTTTATACTATACGTATTATATCCCCATTTATATAATATACGTTTTTATATAATTTAATCATTTTTATGATAGGCTTTTTGTTATCTTACTATTTGTATTTATTTCTGTAACCTGTTACTCTCACTTAACTAGGAAAATAAATAGTATTTTATTTGCTTCGACAATGACTTATGTATTGCGACAACACAAGTGTTGGTTGCTTGAAAGACAAGCTTGGCGCGGTGCTGACTAGATAAACTATCTGAGATTGACAATAGTGACTTTAATTTCAACAATGTTACGACAGAATGTTCAATAAAAAGCAATTTAATTTGTGCTTATAATGTTTTTATTTCTTAAACATACTTACAAATATACACAATACTGTGATTCCTCCCAATATCACACAATTGAAATTCCAGCACGGAACAAGCAGTGTCAATGTTTCAACGATTATAATTGGACAGAACGCCAATATGCTACGTAGTTATGAATATATCACTGATTTCTCTTTGAGATTTAAAACATTCAATAGTTAGTGTTTGGCTTAATATCTCAACAACTGTTTTTCTTTTTAATAAAAGAAGCTTTTTATATCGAGATGATTTTTGATGCTGATCTAACAACTCCTTTGTATTAAACGTATCCGATGTCAACAATAACCTTTGAAACAGTTCAGCTTTCGTACCTTATGTGACGTTATTTCCGCCAAAGCGTCACTTACTTAGTTATATCTGCTATAAGCTAATACATTCATATAGTGTGATAGTTTTAAAAATATATTATAAAATAACTTTTTGAATAAGATGACATTTGTTTTATAAATTATTCTGTTTTAAAACTGTAGAAAACCATTACTAACTACAGAAACGAGGTTAAGTCTCTCGTCTGTGTTATCATTACCACACCAATAAACGAAATGTGAAAAAATGTTTTACTGTTCAATACGTCAAATGAAAATGTCAAATGTTTACATTCGTTTCTGCTAACCTACTTTAATTGGTAGAAAAAAAGATTTTAATATGTTATTTTAAAAATATTATTTTTTCACAATTTCCTCTCAACAGTAGTACATGCCAAAAGTAAATTCCTGTCTGAAGTGAAATATTTCAGACCAAATTTATTACTGCAATATAATATAAGGCTGTGACAAATTTTTGAATTCCAGAGAGATTGTAGAGAATCTTTCATAAGTATTCGGCAGAGTTTGGACTCGTTACAAATATGTTGGGAACTGTCCAATATTTTGATAGCTTAGATATTTTGGGCTTTAATTTTGTGTAATACTACAACAATCTATATATAAATCAAAGATTAGGACAACTTTCTTGTAAGTAAATACTGTAAGTTTCATTTACTGTTTTCTGAAGTACATCTTTTTAATATTGTAGTTTTGATTTAATGATTTAAAAAAAATGTGTTTAAACTTAACAATTATAAGCATTTACAATTCTGAATTATCCTTATACTTTAAATAACGAGGTCCAGTCTTACAATAGCCCATTATGAAACTGGAGCAGGCAGTTTGAGCTCACTTTAATAAGATGTACTCCAACTTAAGTCTATTTTCGTTTTATTCAGTAGATTGCGCTTTACAACAGCTTAATCAGTTAAATTTTAAAAGCATAAGAGTTCTGGAAATAGAATCTGTATTTTATACTTAGAATTATAAATAGTTTTCTGAATTATTTGTTCATTACTTTGTCTTACGTAGGAAACGAACACATATCGCTATATTGATATATAGATAAATGTACAAAACATACAGTTATGATGCCTTGTTTGATGCACAACATTTTGTACATCTGTGAAACACAAATTGGCATCCACTACAGCTAGTAGCCTCTATATCTCTACGAAGCTAAAGAGTCTCTCGATACTTCACATGTACTCGTACATATAGCACTGTGTAAGATATAAATAAATTTTGTTTACAGTTGTATATTTATTATAAGTTAAATATTAATAAATATTTGATATAACTAATTACTAGTGTATAGGAAAATTAAATTTTGCACATTCAGATGTGTAGACGAATTTGCTTAATATAGTTAAATGACTGGAATCGTATAGTATTTGAATGAAGTAATAATTAAATTTTAAATAATTAATTTCATATTTGTTTTTCTTTACTGTTTAAACGAGTTATTTTATAAGACTGTAATAATCGAGACAGTTTAATTTTTTATTTAGTATATTAAAGTATATATTTAAGAACACTATTTCTAATCATCTATATTTTTCTCCAGCTACAAATACATAAGAGGTTTAAGGTTACTCATAGTTTTATAAGACCAGTGATGTACAACGGTGGTCGAGTAATAAGTTTAAACTCCACTTCTTATATATTGCCCTCTTAAGTTCTAAAAGTTTTAGCGCTTCAGAGATATTATATTTGATTTAACATTTTATTATTGTGTTATTTTTCTAGTTCTATACTTATATTTTCGTATAACATTTTTCTTTTTTAAGTATTTAGGTTTTATAACTGCTGTTAATATTCAAAATGCCTTATGCTAAGATAAGTTGCAATTATTAAAAAAAATATGATTGCCGACTTTTCTTTGCCAAGATATTAGAAAGAATTATTTTGCTCCATTAAATAAGAAACACAAAGCATAATATACACATTATTTACATTTCAATCTTTGCAATTTCCCAGAAAATGTGATCTCGGGGTGTTAAGATCCTCTTAAGGAAATTCTTTCAAGATTTAGGGCGGATAACAGCATCCCTCCTTATCTAATTTTAGGTTCGTACAAAGGTCAGCTGAAAATTAATTTTCTTAAAAAGTGCTTTTCAAATTAATGTCCCATTTACCTTCTTATAATTAAATGTGATGCCCAAAACAAAGTTGACTCGTAATTTTGTTATAAACTCTCACAAAATAAAGTATATATACATTTAAATATTAACAAGGATAAAATCCTTCGAGTATTAACAAGTAAAAGTATAATACAAATAATTTCATATAATACTTATAAAAAGCATAAAAGCCAATTTATAGCAATTCAAAGGTCTTGGCCTTAATCGCGTAAAGATAACATCTTCAAATAGACTTGCTCTTGAAATCTGTTTCTGGCAATCGCTATGTAGAGTATCACTCGATTGCGCCCACATATATATTACTCAAGACTTATTTATAAATTAAGTAAGTACGTCTAAAAATACAATTTCTCTTATATGTACAAATTCTTCAGATAAAAAAAATACTATTTATAATAACTGGCATAGCTAACTGGGATTTTTTAGTTTATAACTATGACAACTCGCCCATTTTGACAATTTTTTTTTTAGCGTTACGCTTTATCCCGCACATGGCAGGGTAGGCAGAGGGAACTGCAGGAACCATACGAACCTAGTGTTAAGACGCTCCGTTGCTTAGTCCCTGCTTTTTTCTGTCCCCACGTTCCGCCTTTTTCGAGGCATTGCGTGTTGAGTGGCGAAATAGAAAAATTCATCTTCCTCGAGTGGGAATCGAACCCAGAAACCGTCGCATACAGGCAGACGCTTACGCCTCTGCGCCACGACGGTCCTCAGAGTACGGTCCTCAGGTTGACAAATTATAAATAATACAATATAAGTTAGCAAAAAATTTAACCAGCAATTAATACATATCACAGAGAAGGTCATAGGAAAGTGAAAGTCTGTATTTTTTCATTTATTTTTTTTGGTTATAAATATTTTTAGCTTTTATTCATAGAATGTAACACATAACCTTAAACTTTTGCAATGTTCAAATATTCTAAGTAATTGTTAGTTTTGTTAAGTATATATGTACAAGTATACATAGTAAACATGAATAACTTACTATATAATTTTATTTTTTTTATTTTTTTACGTTTTACCGCGCTCCGGGTTTGTAGAGAAAATCGCAGCAACTATAGGGACCTAATGTTAAACAGTACGTTCCGTTTTCCGCCATTCGAGGCTTTGCGTGTTGAGTGGCGAAATTCAAGCTGCGCTTGCCTTGTTGTCAGAGAAAAAAATGAAATAACGTAATCCATCATTCTCGAGCGGGAATTGAACCCGCAAACCTATTGTGTTTACAGACGCTGTGCCTTTGTGCCACAAGTGTGCCACAAGTTTTAAAAATAATTACCTACTTAAGTACTTAAATTATTAATAAATAAAAATCGTTTTTTTACAACGCTTTTGCATTTGTGTCACCGACACATTTGATTCTCAAAGCTATAAAACCTTAAGTACAGCTACTACACTACTCCTGTCATTAAGTATAATTAAATTCACATTCAGATCCATATATAGCTTAGTATTCAATCAAAAACCTGCGAATACAACTACGTAATAGTATTTACTTGCTAATGCAGTCATAGTCAGTATGTTAGTAACATTTGAAGCGTAATGGCGTACCTTAGCGGATGGTAAATTCACGTTTTCCGCTTAATGTCTCGAATGTTTAGAAAAGAATAAGAAATATTATATGTGATCTGGTGTTTCTGTGAACAAAGAGTTTTGATCCTTAGGATATTTATATATATGTAAGTTTTATTTTAACGTTGATTGCAAATTACAGTCATATTTATTTTATTTTTAAATAAAACATTTTAACTATGTACTTCTTTGTTGCCTTAAATTTATTTATATATTTATGTTTTTGGTTATTATTAACGTAGACACCTAATTAATTATTGATAATAATTACAAATCAAAGTAACTTGACCTTAATCGTTAGACGTTAAGTCACAGTAATTACAAATTATTTTAAATGCTACATTTTTATTTCTCTTACTTAAACCTGGAAGAGATCGCTATTTTAGACGTTGCTTCTTGTACGTGTCTTGTTTCGTTTTTTGCATGGGTGTACCATAAAGAATATTATTATTATAAATATTATTTAATAAGAGAGTTGTATCTTATGTTAAGCCTATCTCAAAAGTATAGATTTACATACAACAAGGCTTATCAAAAGTAAATAATACTATTAATAAAAGTATTGAACTGAAATAAGCTTTAACATTTAGTTGTTAAGTGCTAAATTGCCAATATTATATGAAACACATGGCAGAGCATTGTGTGTTTATGTTAACGTTGTATACGAAAGTCACGCTACTCATGCGACATCGTACGAAACATAATAAAAATATTTGTTTGCTTTAAAATATAGGTAAATATATTCTACGTTAACTAAAAAAGATGACTTACCTACGACTTTACGGAAATAGCTAAGAGTTATCTATGAGATTAAGATTCTGATGTACACATATACTTATCCTTTAGACTATCCAACACACAAATATGTTTAAATATCAATTTTTATTATAGTTACCAATGTGTTCAACAAAACATACTTTATAGTTTTAATATCAGTAGAAATAGAATATTATATACTTATTTTATAGTTTCCTTAACATACACCGTATTGGACCAAATGGATGATTTAGTTAATAACTGTCTTATTGAAGCGAAGAGCAGCGTTGTAACCTTTACTTTGTAACTTTAAGGAGAATGAATCGATACATTGCTGGGTTCATTTCATCTATATCTAATAAAAGAAGTTTAATTTTTAAATCAAAGTTATACGTTGATATCTTTTCTTATGAATTGTGCTTATGTAGTATTTATATATTTGGGCAGTATCTAACGCATAGCAGGATAGCACGAGTAACCTCGAGTGTTAAAAAAGTATTTCACACGTAAAAAGTACTTGTACCCCAAGTGAGTTTACGGTCTGCTGACGTTACGTCACGATGACATCAATCTATTTATAGACCTAAAACATCTCTTAGAGCCACGCATTAAAATAATTTAAAGTAGTACGTTTTTAGTAAGCTATACAAAAAGGAGCAAAGACTTAATCGTAAATAGATTAGTTAGTAACGACCGTGACTATATCGACAACAGTATGGAAATGTAGCCTTGAAATTTTATCATCTTACGAATATAAAAATCTTATATGAGTCCTATACGAGTCGTGTTATGATGACCGTTCGTGTTCAGTTACCTTGACCTCATTATATATAATTAAGAGGACTGCACACATTATTATGCATTTAATTTGTAATGTAGGAAGATTGATAACAGTAATGTAATAAAACTATAAATCATTAATGTTAATAAAACTTTAAAATATACAAACTTGGAGCTAGGAATGAATCTGCGAATTTCGTCATACTAATGTCACCTTATGTATTTAAAGCGTATGAAAAATAAACTATTGATAAATATATTACAAATATGTACACAAATATCTATATATTTTAATCAAATACTTAAAACAAAGCAAATGAAGCTTGCAGCAATGTAAGGAACCCAAAGTAGGTTTCAGAGTCCTTACACAAAATATGATCAATATATAATCAAATCTGATCAAATTATGCCTTTAATACAAACTGCATTTAAAACATAATGCACAATGGTTCTGTTATCTATACGTCGCACAACGGTAGCCAAGTTCAGGATGTCAATATACATAGATTTTGTTACTATATCAAATTAACATTATGTATTAGACAGTAGGCAAACCATCTTTTTCCTTGTTATATAAAAGTATAAAAAGCCTTTGACATTGAGAGCTTAAATGTAATTTAAGTCCCATTTAAAAACAAGTCACGTACTCTTTGATTTTCCAAAGTATATGAACTCATTTAGCCAAGATTGAAACCAATATCTCAAGATATACGATCTGACAGCGACCACTAGGGAATTGCCTGCAGTATATTGCCTCATCGAGTCTCACTCTATAAAACATCTTCGTCTTAGTAAAAAATTTTTTTCCGGTTCCTTCGTCGCAATTTTTCTTTAATTAAAAATGTCGTATGAACGATATGTTTCTCTTATGTTGGTTCCCTTTAAAAGCCTAAATAATGTTTACTTTTAATTTCACCTTTTCGAAATTAATGTATAATATTACGTTGCCATCAACCTAAAAGATTTATTTCCGTTTTTCTCATTTGTCATTCAACATTTTTTTCAATAGCTTACAAAGAATAAATATTTAAATAATGTTAAAGAAGAAAATTTATTTATTCATATAGTATTTCAATATAAAGAAAAATAGTTTAATTATATCGAACATTTTTTTAATTTTTTTTGTTTTTCAAATACCTTTCTCAATGTTAGATCCAGCTCCTGATTGGACTCTTTTGATGGGCACGTATGAGAAACAGTATAAAATCCCTGAGGACATTGGTGTTTCGTCATCCAGACCGGATATTTTTCTTTATTCTCGAAACATAAAACGCGTAGTACTGGTAGAACTTACAGTTCCGTGAGAGACTAGTATCCCTAAAAGTCATAACTTCAAACTTAATAAATATTTCGAGCTTACTAACGAACTGACCAGGAATAGGTTTGGAGTAAATTCATATGCGGTGGAAGTACGAGCGAGAGGTATAATAACGAAATCTCTCTTAAGCTTACTAAAAGATCTCGGCCTGTCTAGAACTATTACTAATACATATCTAGAACGTACTTCAAAGGCGGCATTAGCGGAATCATTTCGCTCCCAAGCGCTGATCGGAGCTCCTCTTCCTACAACGCGATGGGCCCGGCACCCGCACATTGAATCCATGGAATGCTAAGCAGTTTCTTCTCTTTATAACACAACAGATACATACTTTCCGTTCGTTTTAACTTATAATTATACTGTTTTCTTTCTTATAAACAGTATGGTAAACTGTTATATATATTGGCTAGATTTTAAGGGATTTAGTATTTAGGACTTGACCTATGACGTAAAACGATTGTAAAAACGTACGTTCTTCCCAGCCTTTTCGTATAGTTTTTATTATTTGCGTTATGCAATGTTCTATTGTGTGAATTAAATTGAAGCAACTATTTGGCACTAATATCTACCCTGCTATATGCGGAAAGCAGAGTGAAGTGAGTAATATGTTTAAATATTTTGAAACAAGAATTTCTAGGTTTTATAATGGATATTACAAAATGTTTCTATTTTATAAATTTGTATAGTATTAGTTTTCTAATCTTTCCCATACTAATCTATGCAACATGCTGTTATATTCATAGCGAGTTTTATAAAAGTATATCGTTCCGCCGCACAGCGTTGTGCGAGGCGTGCGATACTTGTAAATATTTACAAAGAATCGTATTGAACAAAGTGAGCTTACACTACAGCAGTAATTTCATTTTACTAAAATATAAATAGTAAACTTTATAGCACTTACTTATACTTTGGAAAAATAAGTATAAACATTTCTGAAAAGTAAAATTTGAATTAATATATTATAGATAAAATAAGTCCGTGGTGATTAAAAATAATACTTTACTTACAAAATTGTGTAAGGCAATTGTCCCAAGAACATAAATTCATAAATATCGTTTTAAATGGCAACATACGAGGGTCAAACTGAAAGTTCTTAGAAAATCAAAAACTAAGCATTCTAGCAAGTTATTAGTTTTATTATAACTTTTCAAAATAGTGTCCATTTACATCAATACATCGCTGCATTCGATGGAACCATTGAGAAAAGCACCTTGCCTACTCGGCCTTAGGAGTCTCTTCAACGGCGTTTTGAAACGCAGCCACTGCTTCTTCGGTGTCCATAAAATGTTTTCCTCGAAGATTTTCTTTTATTTTCGGGAATAAATAAAAATCGCAGGGTGCGAGATCGGGGCTATACGGCGGGTGACCCAGTAATTCCACGTCTAAGGTCGCCAAATAGTCGATCGTTTCCCTGGCGGTGAGCGACGAGGCATTGTCGTGATGAAGGAGGATCCTGCTGCGAGGTCATTTCTCTCGAACTTTTTCCAAGACAAGTGGCAAACAGTTGTTAGTGTACCACTCTGCATTAACCGTTTTCTGATCCTCTAAGACAACTGTCGCGTAATGTCTTTGTCTTTTCGAAGAACGAGGCCACCATCTTTTTTCCAACACTTCGAACTCTCTTCACTTTAGTTGGCAACTCTTCGGAAGGAAACACCCACTGAGCAGACTGTCCTTTGGTTTCCGGATCATAACAGTAAATCCAGCTTTCGTCACCCGTTAGTATGTCGAACACAGTATTTGAGTCACCTCCGTTAAATTTTTGGATCATTTCTCGGCACCAATCAACACGGCGGAGTTTTTGAGCCTCGGTCAAATTATGCGGTATCCAGCGGGCCCAAAGCTTCCTGACCGCTAAATGTTCATGGAGGATTTTGTGCACTTGACTCAAACCTATATCTAGACTTGTCCGAATCTGCTGATAGGTCACTCTTTTGTCAGTCTCTATCATACGCCACACAACACTGATATTATCTTCAGTCGTCGCTGTAGAAGGCCGTCCCTCACGCAAATCATCGGTGAGATTAGTTCGACCACGTTTGAATTCATTAAACGAGTTGTAAACTGTGGCACGAGATGGGGCTTCATCGTGAAAAGCCAGTCGAAGTCTATCATAACTTTCTTGTTGACTTATATGAAATCGAAAGTCATAAAAAATCATTGGACGAAAATTTTCTCGGCTTAAATTCATTCTGACGTGCACAGACAATTTTCAATTTGCAGCTAAATCGTAAAACAAATGACAAATGAATGAAATGTATACTCAATATTATTGGTAAAGAGTTCTATTTTCAAAATTTAAACTTATTTTTTTAATATAATGCTTTTAAGTTGCCAATTCTAACAACTTTCAGTTTGGCCCTCGTACTATGCGTTAAAGTAATATAACTCGAAAAAGAAGAAAAAAGATTATCATATGTAAATTGTAACATTATCTAACTCTAAGACTACAACAGCCAGTTTTATATACCATTTCAACTTTTTGTATAGAGACGTAATAAGGCACAAGGCTCGTTTGGCTCATCTCCCACAAGTTTTACTTTAATCTATATAATCGTTTAAATCAAAGCAGTTGTTACCAAATTTATATTTGATAAAACCGTTTTAGTTTAAGCTAAATCTATAACAATTGAGACAATTTGCTAGCCTGTAGTTTAATTTTATATTGAAATTAACAGACATTATTCCGTCGAATAGCTGTCCATGGAATATTATAATAGAATATTGACAAGAATAAATCCTAACTTATTAAATTGAAGATTTATTAAAACGAGTAAATCGATAATTTGTTCTATAAAACTTCACAGGAGTTATTATTAATATTTTCTTTGTAAATACACTTGAGGCGATGCGACACAGCATCTAATCATACTATATGTGACAGTTTTAAGTTTAATATAATTCAGGAAAAACGGATTATGTTCGCTCTGGTAACAAGACAAAGAGTGGCGATGAGTTCCGCCACTCAATAAGCAAAATCTCGATGCGTAAATTGGGAAAGTATTAAGTTCCCCCTGCCTACCGTACTACATGCGAGATTTTTAAAATTCCTTAAAAGCAACGGGAAACCTCTACTATTAAATAAAACATGCCAAATTAAACAACCTACATTATATAAATATTCTAAATATTTTTACAAAACCTGTGCCTTGTACAATATATTTACTATATTTATAAACTTGAAACTTTTGGTATAAAATTGTTTCGGTTGAGAGGAATATTTTATTCGACCCTATCGTGTAGTATAAGCCAATAAATTTTAAATAGCTTTGTCAGAAACGCGAATCTGGGAACTAGATAAAACAAAATACTCAAAAAGTCATGCTATGTAAAGAATAATATATCTATACTAACGAATAATGCCACTGTGGTGAGTCATAAAAGGGTAGGCCTGTTAATGTTACTAATTGTTTCTAATTATGGGAAAACAGTTTTCACCTTGACATAGCTTTTATAATGTATACACATCTACTAGACTAGTACGATGCGCCCATAAAATAAATAAATTAAGTATGCAACCATTAAACGTGATCTGGGTTTTACTTATATGGGAGAGCGTTCAACTAAATTGGAGCCTTGGATTTCCTCTAATCGATATTAAAGTCAGATGCTTAACAAATACTTTACTACTAAATAAGTACTACTTTTACTTAATTAGATAGTAAAATATATGCCATTGTATATTATCAAACAACGGTGAACTATTAAATATACAAGAATAGATTTTTTAATTTATATCATCGACCTAGTATTATAATATTTAATGAAGTCAATGAGTGAAACAAAACGACGAAAAGTGTATTAAGTATAGTTGGAAGATACGAAATCTATGGAAGAGAATATTTTTGCCGGTATCAAAGTTTAAGGTGCCTTGAGTGTAATAATGAAACAGCTAATGCTAATTGCGCACTTGGTCGTACGTAATTACTAGCTGAAATCTACGATCCTGTGGAATGAGCTTTCTATTGAAGTTGTAATGTATTTACAATGATTCTTTCAAAAATCGTCTTAAAAATTGTTATTTAACTCACAACACGTAAAACAAATAATATTTACGTCTATGTAAAATGTGTCTTAATAGTATTCATTCAATACATTTTATTAGATGTATCATATATTTAATTGTCTCTAAGCATTATTTGCGTCTTCTTTTTTTAGTACGACCAGTCATAGATTTGCCAAAGGCTGTCTGTTAGAGATTGCTTGAAGCAATAAGACCGCCTTACATACTTTTTGCATTTCTATGTTTCAATTGCTCCGCTTATCTGTTCTAAGTGTGTAATAAAATACAAATGAATAAATTAATTTTTTCATAAATAACTTTAAGCCGATAATGTCGTTTCAAGCGTTAAGCCGATAAAACAAGCTTCACGTAAAATGTTACTAAAAATGTATATACCTACATTTGAAACTACAGAGTCGTAAAGCGTACCGTAGCGTTGTGTGGGAAGTTCGAATAGTTTTATATTTTTAATTCTATGTTGGTAGTATTTTTATGTATTAAATTCTACGTTGATCAAGGTTTAATTAAATCTTGCCTTATAAATATTATTATTTAAAACTTTTCAAAATAAATTTTAAGTTTAAATAAATATATTTTGATATTTCATATTTCACTGAGATTGTCAAAATAAAGCAACCACATTAACTTTGGTATTTATTTTGATATGGTAAACATTTTAAACGATTTATCATTTTATTTCACCATTTTAATAACTATGATGAACCGTTGAGAAATATTACAATTTCAATCTGTTAAGTGTGTCTATATCATGATTCCGGGATTTTTTTTCTTCTTTCTATCCTGTACACTACTTTAGCAAAGGCAGCTCTTTAATAAGTGAAGTCTGTGCCACTGACATATTTTAGGTTCCGCAACATAATTTATAAACTCGGACGTTTTATGATTCCTTTCGAAATCTAAGGGCACTCCACAGTTTCAGTGAGCCATACGAGGACGATTTGTCAACGTCGCTATAATGAAAGAAACATCATTTCGCCTCAAGCCTCGCCTCGCCATCAAGTCAAAATGAACAACATTTGTGTAGATTTTTACAGGTAGTCATATCTGTTATATAACATTTTTATTTTTATCGGAATAAAATATTATTATTGTTACTGAAAAACGTTGTAAACTTTTAAAATTTCTCTAAAATCTTTTTAGTTAAGTAAGCTAATGTTCATTTAAAGTAAATTTTGTGCATTTCGTGCTCAGTACATCCGCTGTAAAACTTCCACTTTCAATAAGTAGACGAACTACAGAGTAGTTCCTCGTGACTTCCTAATGAATGCTTTCTAAGTTCCAATATGGTATGGAGCTATTACTTTATTACCTTTATTTAATATCAACGGAAATTATGAAATATTTTTAAATTCTGAGATGATACGCATTGAAGCCTTAGAAGCGCTTTGTACTAGTGTGTCCATTTAAAAAAAGTAGTTTAATTGTGTAAAATTTAAATATTGTAAAACTTAACGATAAGGAACTAGATTTAGTGAATACTACAGTTTTTCTGGGCACATTACCTTAGATTCAAAACTTCAGTGGGGCCCTCATGTCAACGATTTATCGAACAGACTTAGCTCAGCCGCGTATGCGATCAAAAAGATCCGCTACTTAACCGACGTCAATACCGCTAGACTACTTTATTTTAGCTACTTCCACAGCATTATGTCATATGGTATACAATAGTAATATGGTATACAATATCAGCAGCATTACCCCATAATAATGGGGTAATGCTGCTGATATTGATATTTATTCTTCAGAAACTGGCTGTTCCAGCAATCTATAACAGAGAACCAGAGATTCTCTTAGGGATAAATTTAAAGAAATTAAAATCATGACTCTTCACAGTCAATATGTATTCGAAAATTTAATGTTCTTAAAAATATTGATAAATTTAGAATAAATTGCGATGTTCACAATGTTAAAATGAGTAATAAGTATAAACTTGTTATGCTACCATTAAGCTCCATACAATAGGTAACTCCTTCCCATTAATTGTGTCAGTTTCTACAATAAACTGCCGAAAGAAGTATTTGATCTCGCATTAAATAAATTTAAAATCTTTGTTAAACGGAAATTAATTAGTAAATCCTATTATAGTGTTAAGGATTACATTGATGATAAAACGGCATGGAATTAATGAATTGCTCATAAGTTAAAATGACGTTTGTGAAGTGATCATAATAAATTTAGAGAAACCTGGCTAAGTTTGTTGTGGGTTCTTCTAACCAGACAGCGCTTGGAACCCTCGTAACTTTAATTTTAAGTCGTGGAGTGTGTAGGTTTCAGAGGGGCTCAATTCGATATTTATTATCAAGTTGGGCTCCTCTGACACTCCTCTGTTCGCTCTATCTGACGTACACATGTGATCATCTTATTGATTTTAAGTGTAAAAGTTTTATATATATATATATATATATATATATATATATATATATATATATATATATATATATATATATATATATATATATATATATATATATATACACATATATATATATATATATATATATATATATATATATATATATATATATATATATATATATATATATATATATATATATATACATATATATATATATACATATATATATATATATATATATATATATATATATATATATATATATATATATATATATATATATATATATATATATATATATATACATATATATATATATATATATATATATATATATATATATATATATATATATATATATATATATATATATATATATATATATATATATATATATATATATATATATATATATATATATATATATATATATATATATATATATATATATATATATATATATATATATATATATATATATATATATAAAACTTTTACACTTAAAATCAATAACATGATCACATGTGTACGTCAGATAGAGCGAACAGAGGAGTGTCAGAGGAGCCCAACTTGATAATAAATATCGAATTGAGCCCCTCTGAAACCTACACACTCCACGACTTAAAATTAAAGTTACGAGGGTTCCAAGCGCTGTCTGGTTAGAAGAACCCACAACAAACTTAGCCAGGTTTCTCTAAATTTATTATGATCACTTCACAAACGTCATTTTAACTTATGAGCAATTCATTAATTCCATGCCGTTTTATCATCAATGTAATCCTTAACACTATAATAGGATTTACTAATTAATTTCCGTTTAACAAAGATTTTAAATTTATTTAATGCGAGATCAAATACTTCTTTCGGCAGTTTATTGTAGAAACTGACACAATTAATGGGAAGGAGTTACCTATTGTATGGAGCTTAATGGTAGCATAACAAGTTTATACTTATTACTCATTTTAACATTGTGAACATCGCAATTTATTCTAAATTTATCAATATTTTTAAGAACATTAAATTTTCGAATACATATTGACTGTGAAGAGTCATGATTTTAATTTCTTTAAATTTATCCCTAAGAGAATCTCTGGTTCTCTGTTATAGATTGCTGGAACAGCCAGTTTCTGAAGAATAAATATCAATATCAGCAGCATTACCCCATTATTATGGGGTAATGCTGCTGATATTGTATACCATATTACTATTGTATACCATATGACATAATGCTGTGGAAGTAGCTAAAATAAAGTAGTCTAGCGGTATTGACGTCGGTTAAGTAGCGGATCTTTTTGATCGCATACGCGGCTGAGCTAAGTCTGTTCGATAAATCGTTGACATGAGGGCCCCACTGAAGTTTTGAATCTAAGGTAATGTGCCCAGAAAAACTGTAGTATTCACTAAATCTAGTTCCTTATCGTTAAGTTTTACAATATTTAAATTTTACACAATTAAACTACTTTTTTTAAATGGACACACTAGTACAAAGCGCTTCTAAGGCTTCAATGCGTATCATCTCAGAATTTAAAAATATTTCATAATTTCCGTTGATATTAAATAAAGGTAATAAAGTAATAGCTCCATACCATATTGGAACTTAGAAAGCATTCATTAGGAAGTCACGAGGAACTACTCTGTAGTTCGTCTACTTATTGAAAGTGGAAGTTTTACAGCGGATGTACTGAGCACGAAATGCACAAAATTTACTTTAAATGAACATTAGCTTACTTAACTAAAAAGATTTTAGAGAAATTTTAAAAGTTTACAACGTTTTTCAGTAACAATAATAATATTTTATTCCGATAAAAATAAAAATGTTATATAACAGATATGACTACCTGTAAAAATCTACACAAATGTTGTTCATTTTGACTTGATGGCGAGGCGAGGCTTGAGGCGAAATGATGTTTCTTTCATTATAGCGACGTTGACAAATCGTCCTCGTATGGCTCACTGAAACTGTGGAGTGCCCTTAGATTTCGAAAGGAATCATAAAACGTCCGAGTTTATAAATTATGTTGCGGAACCTAAAATATGTCAGTGGCACAGACTTCACTTATTAAAGAGCTGCCTTTGCTAAAGTAGTGTACAGGATAGAAAGAAGAAAAAAAATCCCGGAATCATGATATAGACACACTTAACAGATTGAAATTGTAATATTTCTCAACGGTTCATCATAGTTATTAAAATGGTGAAATAAAATGATATATCGTTTAAAATGTTTACCATATCAAAATAAATACCAAAGTTAATGTGGTTGCTTTATTTTGACGTGCTACAACAAGCACAATATCATGACCACACAAAAAATAATACTAAAAGTACGAATGCGAACCTACATGCAACTATGTATACAAGCATGTAAAGTACAAAACCTTTTTAGATTTAAACAAGTAGTGGAACATTCATGTTATGAGCCAGATGGGTGAATGTTCAGCCGAATGTAGCGTAAAATAGTAGACATCTCATACGAGCCGACCTTGCAGGGTAATTTGCGGATTTAGAGCTGCTTAAAATATTATGAATGATACGAATAGATAATAAATTGCCACATAAATCTGTTATATATTATTTGTTCAATGAATTGAAAGATCTAGAAAATTAAAG
Organism: Dione vanillae; assembly: GCA_037178615.1. Lineage (NCBI taxonomy): Eukaryota > Metazoa > Arthropoda > Insecta > Lepidoptera > Nymphalidae > Dione > Dione vanillae. The sequence goes on along the minus strand of JAZFAU010000704.1, from coordinate 32,362 downwards.
TAGAAAGTCCTTGATGTAAATAAGTATAAGTTTTAATTTTTTAAGTGACAAAATAGATCATGTCGATTGCTTTAATCTTAAAAAAAATCGGCATGGCAATATCATTCTATATGTAACAGACGTCGTAAGCAGCACGTATAATAATATAAAAGAAGCAATTAATTGCCAGTAATTTAGTTATCCAAGGCTCAGATCGTCGGTTTAATTATCTCAACAACGTATACGAGATTAAGGGCGTCAATTTCAAATGATACAGTAAAACTAATTAATTGAGATATTATCTATTATAGATAATAAGTTACAAAAATTTGTGTGTGTGTGTGTGTGTGTGTATGTGTGTGTGTGTGTGTGTGTGTGTGTGTGTGTGTGTGTGTGTGTGTGTGTGTGTGGGTGGGTGTGGGTGTGCGTGTGCGTGTGCGTGTGCGTGTGCGTGTGCGTGTGCGTGTGCGTGTGCGTGTGCGTGTGCGTGTGCGTGTGCGAGTGCGTGTGCGGTGCGTGTGCGTGTGCGTGTGCGTGTGCGTGTGCGTGTGCGTGTGCGTGTGCGTGTGCGTGTGCGTGTGCGTGTGCGTGTGCGTGTGCGTGTGCGTGTGCGTGTGCGTGTGCGTGTGCGTGTGCGTGTGCGTGTGCGTGTGCGTGTGCGTGTGCGTGTGCGTGTGCGTGTGCGTGTGCGTGTGCGTGTGCGTGTGCGTGTGCGTGTGCGTGTGCGTGTGCGTGTGCGTGTGCGTGTGCGTGTGCGTGTGCGTGTGCGTGTGCGTGTGCGTGTGCGTGTGCGTGTGCGTGTGCGTGTGCGTGTGCGAGTGCGTGTGCGGTGCGTGTGCGTGTGCGTGTGCGTGTGCGTGTGCGTGTGCGTGTGCGTGTGCGTGTGCGTGTGCGTGTGCGTGTGCGTGTGCGTGTGTAATATCCGATGTTATAATAATTTATTAATTGTTATAATTGATTATATAATTTATTATGGAATTGTATTTCGAAAATTAAATTATAATAGTGTAGTTGGCAACATTAAATTGTATCGGAAGTGGTCAACTGTGTGGGAGTATAAATGAACTAGTATAAATATTTGATTGACCATTCTTGGGAAGAACATTCTGAAGAGAACATTAAGCAGTCATGCTGTACCTTTTGATATCTGAATTGTACTCAGTATAATTAAATGTAATTGAAGAAGGAACCTGGTTTGTTTCATTACATATCAGAAGTGTAAAGTTCACGCGCCCTGGAGAGGAGAAATTTATGTAAGTAACAGAAATGAAAATATTTTATTTTGGCTCTTTATTTTCGAAGATTAATTGTCGTATGAAAGAATTATCAACCTTACAATGTGGTTTAACATCGTGAGTTTAATTTTCGTATAGTGAATAAGTACCCTCCATGCAAGTTTTGTTGTATGACGGTAGAAAAATATTTCTGATACGCATGTACGTTACTACTATATGAAACGTTGGAACTATATGAAACAGGAATTTAGTCCTATAATAATAGTTATTTATGATGAATATGCGAGTTCATTTAAGTATTGTGAATTTCGTATATGTAGCTCGAATTATAGATTTATTAATGCGATCTAGTACCATGCAGGTGTATTGAATTATAGATTTGTGAATGCGATCTACCCCCAAGTAGGTGTATTTAATTATAGATGTATGAATGCGATATACCACCGTGTAGGTGGCTTGAATTATAGATTTATGAATATGATTTACCACCAGGTAGGTGGTTTGACGTATAGAACTGTTGATCTACTACCAGGCAGGTGGTTTGACTTGAAGAAATATGATCTACTACCAGGAAGGTAGCTTGAATTATAGAATTGTGATGTACCACCGGGAAGGTGACTTGTATTATAGAATTGTGATACCACCAGGAAGGTGGCTTGAATTGTAGAATTGTGATCTACCACCAGGAAGGTGGCTTGAATTGTAGAATTGTGATCTACCACCAGGAAGGTGGCTTGAATTGTAGAATTGTGATCTACCACCAGGAAGGTGGCTTGAATTGTAGAATTGTGATCTACCACCAGGAAGGTGGCTTGAATTGTAGAATTGTGATCTACCACCAGGAAGGTGGCTTGAATTGTAGAATTGTGATCTACCACCAGGAAGGTGGCTTGAATAATAGATGTTTGAAATGATCTACCACCATGTAGGTGGCTTGAATTATGTAAATGTGAGTTTGAATGTGACGTAATTGACTTGACTTGAAAAACATGTAGATGGCTTGAGATTAGTGATGTAACGAATGTAATTTTTTAAACATTCATGAATACGAATGCGAATATATGCTATCGATATTCGCAAATGCTACAATACGAATATTCAGTTTTGTAAATGATTATATAATATTGAAAACCTAAGTAATAACTTATCAAACTTTTTTTTTTAGAAGAGAGAATTTGTTTGTTTGTTTATAGTGCAAAATAGAAATGGTTTCATAAGAAACAATGAAGGCTGATAATGTAATTTCGAGGTTAAGTTAATATTTTTTTTTGTTTTAAAAAGAAACACAAAAAGTAAATAGATTTCGATTTAATAACGTATTGTCGTCAAATTTTAATTTTTCTGACAATAACTCGCAGAAAATTTTGAGAATGTGAGAGAATACCAATATGTAAAAATGCGCGAATGGAAATATTGGTTACATCACTACTTGAGATACAGACTTGCGTGAGGAACAGCCATATTGGTAATTGTTACAACCATGCAGTGTGAGATACAACCATGAAAGTGGTTACAACCATGAAAGTGGTTTGAGATAACAGACATGAGGTTGCGTATTACATAGTCTCTTAGTAAGAATATTGAAGAACGTAGAAGAAATATTGCTGTGCTAGACCTATATTAATGAGCTAAGCTTATAGATTTGTTATGTTGGTTATATAGCTGAACTCAAGTTATCAATTGCAGTAAGATAATTCAGCTATACAGCTGTAACGCAGTTAGTCAAACAGTAACTTTGGAATTACGAATAATTTCATGTTAACTAAGATTTTTCTAAAGCCGTTTTAGTATTTATAATCAAATTACGTGCGATTTTTTGAAATGAAACGGTAATAGATGCTTGATACGTTGATGTGAAATAGCTTAAGCTAAGCTTAATACTAGTATACATATGGTTTAAAGACTTGTTTAAAGATATTTATTTCTCAAAAAGACAATATGGTAATTTACATGAGAACATAATCTAGTTTGTTAATAACTATAATTTTACAATCACTCGTTATATTCGCATAATATTCGTTTTTTACCTACTAGAATAAACAAAAAAAGGAAAATAACATGAATAATACAATAATTCAAAGGTTTGATTTGAAAAAAGTACAAATTTTTATAAAATAAAAAAATAGGCGGGTAGGATGAATATTTTGCCAGTAAAGTTGTAGTCACAATAAGATATTTATTTAAATATTTTAATAGTATTATATATATTTGGAATAATTTCTAAAAATATGTTTCCTCAATTTTGACTTTAAAACATTGTACGAGCTTACATTTCTTATGTCGGTGGGTAGTTACGTACATACATTGTGCTCCGTCGTATGTTACATTTTTCATAGCAAATTTTGTTCGAACTTTCGGTATGACAAGCAAGCTCCCCCGGTGTGTACTTCGTTTGTATATTTGGGAGTTTTGCTAAAACATTTGTGTAAAAGTTTATAAGTATTGTAAGCGTGGAGTTGTTTTATATTTATTATTCCTAGTTCAGTATATATAGTCTTTGTTGAAGTAAGGTGGTGATAATGAAATAATAATTTTACTCATTTATTCTGTTTAACTTGTCAAGTCAGTCACGCAGTTTTGTTTTGGGCACATTTCCCCAAATCTCGATTAGGTAGTTTAGGTGTGATTTTACTACCAAATTATAGATATTGTATTTTAATTTCTTGAGGATATACTGGAAGATATTACGTAGCGAATCCAAAATGTATGAAAGTTTGTTTTGATGTGTTCAATTTGGTATGTCTACGAGAGATGAGTGTCTGACCTCAGACCCAGTTATTTTTTATTAGAAGTTTGTTCGATAATCACATTAACTACTAGTGGGTTATGAGATGAAATATTTTTATTTTTTTTGTTTAAATATTACATAGCACGTTTTTGCGGTGTTAATTGTCAGTAAGTACAATTAAACTCTCACTCAGTTAAGGTATTCAAATCTTTTGAGCTTGTGCTACATCTGTATCTTTAATGTTGGCCCCAAAGAAAAAAAAAAGCAAGACAAGTTTAAAATTTATAAAGGATTGTGAAGCTTCGTAAAATAGTTTTTCAGGTGACGAGAAAGGTTTCATTCCAGAAAGGCACAATTGAAAAGATATGTCTTCCACAATCGTGAAAGAAGTTGAAATACCAACCAATTGAAACAATTGTTGTGTTATGTGACAACAGCTGAACCAAGTAAGGGCCGATAAAATCCAAGTAAGAGTATAAATATATTTTTTTTAAATTTGCTGTCAAGATGATAATTCTTTGAAGATATTCTTAGTAGATCGTGGATAAGTGAAGAAATTATTTTTATTATAAGTTTTCATACTCGCAGCAGATACGTAATAAGATACAAGCACTAAAGTTTAATAAACAATGTAATCGGTGATAAACAAAGATGATTATTAAAAATATTTTAGTGTTATTCCAGATTTTAAAAGACCCGACAGTAGAATGGACCTATAATTTATAACAAATTCTCATTAAACTTTTAACTGAACTTCTAATTATTGTAAAAGACCAATTGTATAGTGCACTAAATGGGTAAGATCGTCACCTTGATTATTATTTAAAACTAAAACCCCTTGTATCATACCATGTACGTACACATATCAAGTATTTAAATTTAACTAATTGAATCGTTCGTTAAGTGTGTGTTCAAATAAGTTATTTGAATTATTTGATACTGGTAATAAATATTTCAAATTTCAATTCATACACTTTGGCAGCGATTGCAATCTAATGAAGTGTTCTAAAAATATCTGTAGTTAGTAAATATCTGTAGAAATTGAAAGTTTTGGTCACAATGAGCTAATTTTATTTTGGCTAATAATTTAATAAAGTACTAAAATTTAACTGCAATTGGAAGTACTAAATTCATTTTTACCGGGTGATAGTTTTGAAAACTATTCAGTAGTAATATCATTAACCTTACCATTTGTAGTGAGAAAAGTGATTCCTATATTATTAGTTTACACAACTAATATTAATTTGAATGTTCTAAAGGTTAATTTTAAAGATTCTTTTTCGCACGACCCTATAGTAATATTAGAAAAAAATTTATTAACGGCCGGTCTCAATAACGTGTTAAAAGTTAAACTTGAGTATACCAGAGATTTCCTACAACTTTAATTTTCTGCGACCTCCGTTACAATATAAAAGTATAGTAACGATAATTTAGCCAAACACATATTTGATATCTTGTGATAACATATCCCAGCGAATCGTTCTATTAATGTACCTAACGCTACGGCCGTATCATTCATATTATATGTTGTTATATGATGATTTAAGTGGAAATTATATTATTCTTTTTTGAAATATATATTTGTAATAATTTGCATAATTATGAAAATTTAGTAAATTAAAATCGTGCTAAAATACCAATTCTGAAGCTGACATAACGCATTGTTATTTGCTATTTGTGTAACGGCAGATTGTTGTGGCTAGTATATTTATTCAAAATTGATTGACTTATATATTTCGTAAGATATATATTTTTTTATTTTCAATTAAATATGTTTAATAAACATTGGGACAAAAAGATTTATTTCTCGTGTTTATTATTCGTCATTAAGGTTTCTTAACATTGCCATTTATTTTAAAATGTTTAAATTTATTTCTCTACTAATTTATTTCAGATTGTGTCAAAATGCAAAATGCTTAATACAGAGTTATTAAATATAATCGCCATTACGTTATGCTCCTCAAACGCGGCAAAAGAATACAACGATTCAAAAGATCTCTTGCAATCCTTTCTTCAAGAGATCTAGTGGAGAAGTATCAAAAACAAATTATTATGCTGCTAAATGGTTAGGTAATGAAAATCTTGATTTAATTGTTGTTTATATTACACTAACAGACGTGTAAGAATAGCATCTGATAGAATTAGACCTTGGATACGTGAATATTCTCTTTGCTGTGAAATTGCTGTAGCTTTGTTAGAAGTGATACTGAAAATAATGAAAAGGTGAGGTATTTTTATAATACAAGTAATAATTTAGAAGCTTAGTTTATTTATTTTTACTGAATTTGTATGTAAAAACCTGTTTACGTAAATATCGCAAAACCAAACGTCTAGGATATCAGCATTATGATATTGTCTTTATTATGTTTATTGTTTTTTATTAATATATTAAGAATTTATTGTACGACATTATAAAGTAACTTGTGTTATATCATTGTCATTTCTTTTATTGTTTTGTGTTATCATTTGTGAAAAAAGTTAATGCCTATCGATTGTTGCATGCGGTATTCACCTTGAAATGTATTTGTTTATGGAAACTTAGTTAAAAATTTATTATTGTTATATATTGTAATTGGGAAAAGTATGCTGACAAACAAAATTTTAGACAACTCAAGGAATTATGATATTAGAAACAAAACCATTTGAAATGGGGCTGGACAGGCCACAAGCTGCGTTGCACCAGAAATAAAGCAGAGTAAGCAGGTCGATCTGTGATATCCAAGGGAAGGGACTAGAAATAGGACGATGGAAAAACAAAATCTACCCCACTGAGACCCTGCTGGACTGGACTTCTTGACTAAGGTGGGGGACGATCGAAACAATGAAAACGAGTATGAGTAATACGAAATAACATAGTGAACTTGGCAGAAAATGGTGATTATTATTATATTTTCCAAGTACCACTGGTCAACCTATATAAATAAAATAACTCATAGAATATATGGATATATAATAACAAGTGCAAATGTGTTAAGTATAGTTATGTATTATTGTAATTTTTATTTATTTTTGTTTGTAAATAAATTTGTTTTCTTAATAATTTGGAATTGAATTTTAAAAAAAATTGTTCTGTATACATAGTAAATATATCTTAACCGAGTGTTGTGATTTGTTAGTGCGTGCTCCGGAGAGAGCACGCGTTCGGATGGCCGAGTGTTGTGATTTGTTATTTTATCATTAATTGTACTGTAATTTATCGATATTTTATTATTATTTGTATAAAGAAATAAGATATTGTCTTGAATGTCACTCGTTATTTGTCTATCAATTAATTTTAACATTTGTAATATCCGATGTTATAATAATTTATTAATTGTTATAATTGATTATATATTTTATTATGGAATTGTATTTCGAAAATTAAATTATAATAGTGTAGTTGGCAACATTAAATTGTATCGGAAGTGGTCAACTGTGTGG
>JAZFAU010000704.1:0-20000 GCA_037178615.1 Dione vanillae | reverse complement strand
TATATAGCTGAGTGCATCTCTCGCCCCTGACTAGAGCAAAATATGGGGGAAGTGAGTTAAATTTCTTCATTAAAATTAAAAATAAAGTTTCTATTTGCGTTATTATTGTTCTTCTAATCCTATTGCTGCTGTGTATAAGTAAATGAAATTACATCGTTACAAAAGCTAAACATACACTAATTATATAATGGATAAATTAACATAATTTCATAGACTTTTAATGTTAAACGTTAAATATAATAAAAATGTATGGGCAAGGCAAAGGCTCATTAGACAAGAGATAATAGTATTATTCAATCAAATTGTTTTAAAGGGTAGTTAATTGTACATCCCAGTAGTAATACATAGCTGGCGTGTCGAGTTTGTACAAAAGTGATGTGAAGTTAGGCTCCGATCCTAACGGTGAGTAGTATGGGGCTATAAAAAATATAAATTACTGTCGTTCGCAATCTTTTTTTAATTATTCATAGTGAGCTATTAGATCCGGTCACTGGCGTTATGGATATATTTTTTTTTTAAATGAAGACATTTTTTGTAATTATCTGTGATCCTAGCCAATTTTAAGCTGGTACCAACTGGGCAAATTAAACAACGTAATCACACATGAAAATTCAAATTAAGTATGTACAAAATATTACCTATTGTAGGCATTAAGATTACGTATAATTGTATAATAGCCTCGTATATGTGTAGTTGTACGGATATAATTTTGCTTCGGCACTCGCACAAATATTTCACCCGCAATGACAATAGAAGAAGTGCTTGGCAAACGTCGTTAATTCATTAAAATTTATACACAGCCCACGAAGAAGATGCATCAATATATAAAAAAATTGTTATTTATTTTAAAAGTTTCAGTTTTAAGCGGAACATAACATAGTGTTAACTACTTTTGAGGTGTTTGTGGGCTTGAAAAAAAATAAAATAGAAAAAATCTAAGTGGCCGAAACTCAACGGCCATATTCTTAGTGCTTAAAAAGTGCTATTTAATATTACAACTAAAAGAGTATTCAAAAGCCCTTGACCATAAGAACGCATACAAAGATACAACCGCAACCTTCGCTTGAAGGTTTAGCATACGCATATTAATGTAGAAAACAATCTTTCTTCTTGACGTTTCTTCGGCAATGTTCCGATAAATAAAAAACCTTTTTTGTAGAATGTTAATTTTCAATTTCACGCTGCCAATCAAAGACTTGGAAGTTCCATCTTTCTATCGTGTGGCGCTGTAAATATCATCCGCTTACTCTTTCTCTGGTGCGGTAATAATAAGAATTATCCGATATGCGTTGCAAGGAACTAATAATGATCGCTCGGTCGTTTCATACATTGATTTTATGTGTTTTTACAAGATAAAGTAATGTCATTTATAACTTAAAATTTGAGATTCGCATTTTATCCTTCTGCTTTTGCTGTTGGCGACATATACGAGTTTATAGTTTATTATGTTATTGGAGTATATTGTGGATACTTTTTTTTTTTTTTTTTTTTTTTTTTTTTTTTTTTTTTTTTTTTTTTTTTTTTTTTTTTTTTTTTTTTTTTTTTTTTTTTTTTTTTTTTTTTTTTTTTTTTTTTTTTTTTTTTTTTTTTTTTTTTTTTTTTTTTTTTTTTTTTTTTTTTTTTTTTTTTTTTTTTTTTTTTTTTTTTTTTTTTTTTTTTTTTTTTTTTTTTTTTTTTTTTTTTTTTTTTTTTTTTTTTTTTTTTTTTTTTTTTTTTTTTTTTTTTTTTTTTTTTTTTTTTTTTTTTTTTTTTTTTTTTTTTTTTTTTTTTTTTTTTTTTTTTTTTTTTTTTTTTTTTTTTTTTTTTTTTTTTTTTTTTTTTTTTTTTTTTTTTTTTTTTTTTTTTTTTTTTTTTTTTTTTTTTTTTTTTTTTTTTTTTTTTTTTTTTTTTTTTTTTTTTTTTTTTTTTTTTTTTTTTTTTTTTTTTTTTTTTTTTTTTTTTTTTTTTTTTTTTTTTTTTTTTTTTTTTTTTTTTTTTTTTTTTTTTTTTTTTTTTTTTTTTTTTTTTTTTTTTTTTTTTTTTTTTTTTTTTTTTTTTTTTTTTTTTTTTTTTTTTTTTTTTTTTTTTTTTTTTTTTTTTTTTTTTTTTTTTTTTTTTTTTTTTTTTTTTTTTTTTTTTTTTTTTTTTTTTTTTTTTTTTTTTTTTTTTTTTTTTTTTTTTTTTTTTTTTTTTTTTTTTTTTTTTTTTTTTTTTTTTTTTTTTTTTTTTTTTTTTTTTTTTTTTTTTTTTTTTTTTTTTTTTTTTTTTTTTTTTTTTTTTTTTTTTTTTTTTTTTTTTTTTTTTTTTTTTTTTTTTTTTTTTTTTTTTTTTTTTTTTTTTTTTTTTTTTTTTTTTTTTTTTTTTTTTTTTTTTTTTTTTTTTTTTTTTTTTTTTTTTTTTTTTTTTTTTTTTTTTTTTTTTTTTTTTTTTTTTTTTTTTTTTTTTTTTTTTTTTTTTTTTTTTTTTTTTTTTTTTTTTTTTTTTTTTTTTTTTTTTTTTTTTTTTTTTTTTTTTTTTTTTTTTTTTTTTTTTTTTTTTTTTTTTTTTTTTTTTTTTTTTTTTTTTTTTTTTTTTTTTTTTTTTTTTTTTTTTTTTTTTTTTTTTTTTTTTTTTTTTTTTTTTTTTTTTTTTTTTTTTTTTTTTTTTTTTTTTTTTTTTTTTTTTTTTTTTTTTTTTTTTTTTTTTTTTTTTTTTTTTTTTTTTTTTTTTTTTTTTTTTTTTTTTTTTTTTTTTTTTTTTTTTTTTTTTTTTTTTTTTTTTTTGGGTCAAATACAAAAGGTAGCAACTTTACGTAGTTTATAAAATGTGACTCGAACACTTTGACGATATGCTTTTAACAAACAAATGCAGTCTAATTGGATGTTTAAACGACCAAGAAGTTGGGAAAATCTTGGATTTATGTGCGGACTTTTTATACAAGTTAAAATCAATTTCCACTGAATCATTAAGTATCATAACATTTCAATTCGCTTGGAAGTAAAATTATCTAAAAATCTTCGATTTGCTTTGTTACTATTTATGTGAAAAGAAACTAAAAGTCATATTTTGGGAAGGATGCCAAAATCCATAAGTCATATTACCTGGAGGGAAGCGTCAGCGTTCCAAATGCAAGAACCCTTTTAAAAAGTGGGTTTAAAATAGTTCTATAGAAAAGCATTTGGATAGGAATTTGGTTGAGCAGTATTGGTTATAGGCAATTTTCTTGCCGTTTAAAACCTGTAGTCATTCAAGTTTATTAAACAAATGAAAAAAATACTTATATAGTGAGGGCGTGATTGCTTTGGAAAAAGTCTACAATTTTAATTAAGTTTTGAACTATAACGAGGAATATTCTCAAGATATAGTTAGATCTGGCCGTAAGTGTTTATGGATACATATTTAACCGATTGTCTTTGGCAAAATGTAGTATCTAATGTTCTTCTTTATCAAGACAACTTTACTACAAGAATTTTGTCGGAGTTACGTGTTACATCTATTACATTATTTATATTATTATATCAGATGGTTTTATTTGGAATATTAAAATATATCCAAATATTTGAACCACTGAATAGCAATGATAAAACTAATAATGATATATTGCTAATAAGAAAATCATTTTTTATCTTTATTAAATTATTTACATTACAAACCTCTGCCCTTACCTCCTAACTACTTCATTCACTCGATTTGACAACACAACCGATAAACCTTTGTGGGACCGATAGTGATAAAATGTCGAAATACGAAGTGACTTTCCCTACAAATGTTATTAGTGTTAATTTTATTAAAACTATATTTATTCATGTAACCTGAAATTAACGTACATTGCGAGCACAAAATGTACGATATACTTGAAATATTACATGACCTTATTACAGGTAAATTCGTTGGGGTGCCACACTAATTGACAGTTTAATAAGAATAAATACTAGCATACATATATATAGAATGGAACTTGATTTAGACTCGTCAAGGAAAATCTTGTTAAAAGAATATGATTTTTTACACTTATATAAAAATATATTTATACTCTTAGTTTAGAATAACTTTAAGAGTATTGAAAAAAATGTATGAAGAATTTATTGACAATAGATAAGGTGAATGAGGTATGCTATTAGGGTAGTGTTTGGTCTCTCTGGGTACCACGCTAGTAATAAAAAATGAAAGTAGTCAAAAATGATTTTTATTTGCGTAACGATTTAAAGGAATTTATGTAAATACTATAAAACTGTTGTTTTATTAAAGCTTAAATGAACTAGAAATAAAAAATAAATTGAAAACTTACTATGTCAGTTTGTTGTCAGATTTATTTTGTTTCAGAGAAGCGTCATTAATTACCGTGCAACGCGTGTTGCATGTTTATTTTTTGGTTTTACGTGTGCTTATTCTGTAGCTGTAACATTGTTATGTAAAATATAAATTATATATTAGAAATTTAAATCATATACAATGTATTTGCCATATTTGTAAAATCTTTACTTTATTGCTTTACTTTACCTTATTTCAAGCAAAAGCCTATACAGTAATCATTACAGACTTACATTAAAACAACTTCGTATTTGGAACGCTGACTCAGTAATACTCGTCCACCGTTTTCGGATGCTGTACACGTGGTATGTTAAAAGAAAACTTCTTTTAGTTTATCTTTGCTGAAAACTTCTAGGCTAAATGGATTTGCGATCGATTCGACCATCGACGATCATCGACTCATACTTTCAAACATTTCGTTATATTTTATAAATTCTAATAAAATGCACATTTTAATACCTCCCGTGTGTTTAAATACACACAGTTTAGAGCTGTACCTAACACAGGGCACATTTTAAGATACCAATCAAAATTTCTCTAAATTTATTACCCTATAGTATAGTATAGAAAGATATTCAGTTTATCCGATATTTTAAAATATTGTGACATTTACCAAAGTCATCATCCGACGTTCAAAGCCAAGCGAAGAGCCAAGTGTCTTTAAGGAGAGAGGTAAATGTCACAATATTTTAAAATATCGGATAGACTGAATATATTTTGAGGGACACTTTTACCTTTCATACTTTCACAGTATACTTCTACACTATAATCTTATCAAGATTCTTTGATTGAATGCGTTATTCTCAGAAACTACCCGTTCGAACTGAAAAATATGTTAATAGCATATAAATATAGGCATAATATTTTAAATTATATATTTTTTAAAAGCATTAATAATAGAAAAAAATGTTTTACTTTAATTAAAGTAAAATATCGTATATTACAAAAAAATGTTGTAAAAAGCTTCGTATTTCAAACGCTGACACTCAGTAATACTAGTCCACGATTTTCGTGGGCTGTTCACGTGTTACTTTGGAAGAAAACTTCTTTTAGTTTATCTTTGCTGAAAACTTCTAGGCTAAATTGATTTGCAGACCCATTTTCTTTTTATATAAATTAGCCGTGATTACTTCTATTAAACTTTTAAAGTCAATTTGTTTTTTCTTCGTACTTAATAAATTAATTTATTTATAGAATAACTTAGCATAGTTAATGTATAATTTTATTATATTACAAATTCGACAAAAGTTATTACTTTAAAAAAAGTTAATACTTTAATTCCTCTTGCAAGTTGAAATGGAAATAGGTTAGAACTGTACGTAACATAGTGCACAATTTAGATAACCCTAATAGCAGGCACTGTGGATTACATTGAAACAATTATAAACAATTAGAGGATAAAGTAACCCTTATCCTTTCTTCGCCAAAAAATTGACTATCCTACAAAAACATATTTTTCAGTTTGAATTAGTAATTTCTGAGATTAACGCGTCCCATCAAAGTAACACTCTATTTTTATAATATTATAGCTTAGAATTATACTCTAAAAGTAAAAGTATCTCTTAGAATATATTCAGGTTATCATATATTTTTAAATATTGTGTCATTCACCAAAGTCATTCGACGTTCAAACTCGATTAGCGGTAGACGATATGGCGAAGAGCCAACTCCTTAAAGACATTTGTAATCTTATCAGTCTAGTTCACGTTTACGCCACATTATTCATTAAATATAAGTCTGGTCTAGAGTTTTATCAGAAATTGGGAACATTCTAAGGTATCGAGTAGGTTGAGTTTATACGTAATAGTCATTTATACTGTATTTGCGAATATCGTAGAATATTCGTAATTGATAAATATATTAAATGATATAAGCTGTAAAATTTTCGTAAGTATATAGATTATAACATGGCTTTATTGTTAGATTCGGTCGTATATATGTATGTATACTTCTATCTTGAATCGATTTTGAAATCAACTTTAAAATGTCAAATTAAGAAAGTTTCTTTCTTGCTTTAATATTTTTTATAATTGGTGTCAAGTGCACTCACTTCATGTAGAGCTATGGAACGCGCCAGGTAGGATTTCAATCCACATCCTAAATACAATATGAATATAGTAAGCGAATTAAAAAACAAGAACTATAACTTTTACAGTTAATTTGATTTAAGAAACTATGTATAGTACTTTGGTCAAATAATCAAATAATCAAATTCAAATTATTATCAAACCATACGGAACATTAAAGTTACTAACACACAAACAAATATTTTTAATATTTTGTTTGTATGTCTGTGTTTCAATTTATCTAGCGTAATATCCGAAATGTCTGAACCTACAAACTACTACTACATTGGATCTGTCGAATCCATGAATAAAAGAACACATTTACCGCGCACGAGTAAGTACTCGTGCGCGGTAAATGTGTTCTTTTGTGTTGAGTAAGTACTCAAAGTCATCATTGACTTTCATTAGCATACATAGATTTATTCTCTAGTTATCAAATATAAAATGATTAAAATTAAAAATAAAAACAAAAGGTATAATGTACATCATAAGAGTAAACCCGGGAACATCAATTAAGCGAAGCCGCGAACGAGTCGCTTTAAAATCTTTAAGAAACATAAATACAAGGGCTTATTATTCTCATTAATCACTGCTTCGACTGAAATAAAACAAGCTTACTTCCACCTACTTCAATTCCAAGCCATTAAACTAAGTAACAGTCTCGTATAATCAAAAGATTGGCTCTTGAACCGTGTGAAAACAATCTAAGGTTGATCTCGCAAAGGCTCCACTCAAAAAGCAATCAACATATTAAATCTTTCAAAGCCTTTCGATCACAGCGTCCATGTTAGTTTTTACTATCGACATCAGATTTTCAATGGGAAATGTTTTGAATTTGAATATAACTGTCAATGTTGTTGGTTTCATTTTATGTATGATAGAGTATATACGTTTTTTTTTTTTTTTTTTTTTTTTTTTTTTTTTATTTCAAAATAATTAGCTCTACAGACACTTGGTCCGTACCCTTTTTTAACTTATACTATATGTTCTTATTACAAATATTGATTATATTAATACATAGAATTAATATTTATCATAATGAACATCTATAATAATCTTTACATTTTTTTTTTATATTTAATATTACTTAGAACTAAGGCTATGATAAGCGAATTACACAAGTCTATACGTTTTATCCTTGGTTAAATAAAATTAAATTTTATAATAAATTAAGGTCACTTGATAGTGTTATACAATAATGACAACAACTAAGCTTTGATGCGACTTATATCATAAATATTAGGGCATGTCCGTTATAATTGAAGTTGTGACCGCTGCGTTCCTGTCTTTCATGGCCATCTTCAAGTTGTACTCCATAATGCTTTTAGTTGTTGCACCCATCGCATTACGAATTAGTCTCATGACTGCATCGTCTTTGCCCTCGCTATAGTAGGTGCAGCTGTTGGTGTGTCGCGATATTGCTACGACCGCATGCGAGACACTATCATGTAGCTGCAGCTTGACCGATTTGCTGTTAATAACTACAACAGTCTCGCTGGTCAGGCCTTGAGCCTCATGAATCGTGAGGACCTTCGAACCTGTTTCTTTTCCCCATCCTTGGCTAATCAGAGATTCTTTTTCTTCTTGTGTGTAAGTCAGGTATAGAGTGTTTTTAAGATCCCCGGACATTGGCGTCAGCTTGATGTTTTTTGTAAAAAGGGAATGTATTGCCCTTTTTGAAGAGTATATGCCAGGATATACTTCTCGTAAAGCGTAGGCAACGTCCATGGGACTTCTATAAGTACACAACAGCTTCTCACTTATGCTGAGAATTCGTGATGGTCTTCGGTAAAACATTTCAAAAAGGTTATCTCGATCTATATAGGGTAGTTGGTTTAGGTCTCCTATTAAAAGTACTTCGTCAGCCTCTGAGTAAATGCTTGCCAGTACTATTGAACCAAAGTGGTTCATAAGGGCCTCGTCGACTATCAGACGATTGCACTTTTGTGATCTTCCTTGTGCACCGTTCACCAGTATTGACGCCATAGTGCGGATTTTACTTTGAACCAAATTCCCTATACGTTTCGACAACCTCTCTCTAAGTTCATTAGCTGCTTCTGTAGTACTAGTAACGACTATATCTTTTTCTAAATTAAATTCCTTGACTATCCAAGATGTTTTGCCACATCCAGGAACACATCGATCCATTTTATCTTGGGGACCTTCCACGGACGCTGATATGCGGAGTCCAGAGTGCTATCTAAATATTTAGCTCTTTCAAGCATTCTACCCTCCAGCATTATCCGCGTGCACTTAGCGGTAACTACTATAGGATCATTGGCAGATGTGTCAAACTTGAGGTATCCTGTTGTACTGGTTTCCTCTTCATTCAGTTCGACAAAACTAGATGTTGCACTGTATGCTGCCATATAGTTACCCTTCATAATTCCCGCGATGATCTGACCGTTACTGTTATCATATATGGAGGCTTCTGCTTCCTTTAGTTTTACTCCCAGTATAGAGTACCCACCTCGAAAAGCAAGCATAATATCCTCGCACGTCCGTAACTTAACTTGCATTGTGGCCTTTAAGACGGCAAGAAATTCAAGAACAGCATTTTTATAGTGGTCATTCTGTTCTCGTATTTGTACTAGGTTTGGTGGTTCTACCTGTTCCATTGCTGCCTTTGTTGGTTTTGATCGGGTTTTTACTGGTGAGACTTTTGCAGACTCTTTTGTGAACTTCTCCACTGCCGTCGCTTGCTCATTTTGCGCTGGAAGTTTCCTTCGACCCAATAGGCTCCCTATAATAGTTCTGAAGGAGCCACGCATGGATCTTGCCGCTAGTTGTTTCTTCGTCAAGTCTGGACTATTATCTTGAGCTTCTACCGCCATTCGTTGAACGCGTTCTGAGCCACTTTCAGTGATCGTACAAAACAATGGTGAGGACTCCATTTGGACGCTTAAATGAGCAGGCTTAAGATAGCTAAGGTCTTCCCCTCGGTCCTCATATACTATAACCTCATGCTGTTTGGAAGCCTTTATACAACCCAGTCGGTCTGCTACTTCCCCTCTCTCGTACTCAACCACCATGGCGTCTACGCTAATTATTCGTTCTCCTTGTTCTTTTGTCTCACTTAGCAAATTGAGCAGTTCACAAGCCCACTTAAATGGCGTTTTTTCATTCCAATCGAGCAATATTATCGATTTGTTTTTGGATTTTACTACACGACAGGTGATATCGCCGACCATTCTCGCGGGTAGTGCTTCATAAATTTTGCGTCTAATTGCAGTTTTGCTAGTACTCCCATTCAATAGAACAGCCAGGCCAGGTGAAATCGAGATGTATTTATGATTTCTAGGGCGGCAGAAACTTATGCCCAACCTTTCAGTGTTTTTTCCCATGAAAAGAGCCACACTTATGGTCTTTAATCCTGGTTTCCCGATTTGAGCCTGTTGCAGTAAGTAGCTAGTTGTATCTGGATTTCCACATTGCTGGTTTTGATGTTTCGTGTGTTGTTGTGGATTCGTGCTTGCTTGTGTTATAAGCGTACGTAGAGCATGTGAGCCTTCTTGTGTGCAATTTCTGGTGCTGTTCCGACTACATGCAATTCTAAAAGCTATTTCGGCATAAGCAAGTAGAACCTTTCGAGAGTTAGGATCCTCCATTATAGCTGGCAGATTAGCCTCTGATAGCTCTTTGTGGATTTGCGCTTGAAGCTCGAACCGGTAGACAGCAAATCTTGGACATTCCAGCACAATGTGCATAACTGATTCATTTTTTTCTGGATCACATTCACAAAATGGAGAATCTTTGAGCTTAAATCGGTATAAGTATTCAGAAATGCCACCGTGACCCGTCAGCATTTGCACGTGCCACGGTGTAAGAACCGCTGCCCCCGCTACAGTGAATGCCAGTCTCACATCTGGGAGGAATTTCTTTGTAACTGAACCTGTCTGTGACGTTTCGTATCTGTCTTGCCATATACGTACAGATTCTTCTCTGATGATTCCTTTGACGTATGACAGTGGAATTTTGTCATAATCTTGAGTTGTGCCAGTGAGTGCCGCTGTTTTAGCCAGTTCGTCTGCGCGTTCATTCCCTTCAATACCCACATGTGCTCTGAGCCAAAACAGTCTAATACGTCTCCCTTCTGTTTTATTTTCTTTATGTTTTCTCTTATTACTCTTACCAGGGTGTGGCCTGAATTTGGTTTTCTTAACAATTCCAGTGCTGATCTGGAGTCACTTAAAATGTTAACTATTTGATCTTTACTAGATGCGACGTTTTGAATTGCCCTAGTTAAAGCGTATAGTTCAGACTGGAAGACTGAACAATTCGGATTTAAGCTGAATGTTTCGCTACTGGTCTCTTTTCCTCCCTCCCATCTGGATAGGGCTGCTCCAACTTTTCCCTCAATTTTACTGCCATCAGTAAAAATCTGGGCGCCCTCAATATGGTGCAGACTGATGGTCTCTGGATTTAAGTCCTCAAGCAGTTCGAAGTCTATTGCTATCTGTGTTGATGGATGTGGCTGGAATAGACGGTTCTCTTCGACATCAAGCTCCTTTCCAGGTGGAAGGTAATCATTACAGAGTCCCTTCTTAACCCTGTAAAGACTCGCATATTCCAGAGTATATACGTTGACACACGTAATCTAATATACATAATAATTTTTATCACAAAGTTATGTATGTATTGGCACGTACTTGAATAGACATATGGCCAAGTATTATAGAACTCGAAACGGTTGGCACTTGGAACTTTACCCGTGAACAAACTAGTAAGTAGGTATTGGAATTCATTTTGAACTTCAGCCTCTCTCTCTATTCTTCTCTATTGAACAACATATTGTATTGCCTGCTACAGAGGTTCAACTTTTACTTTTTTTTTGTCAAGTACTAAATTCATGTCATTTGGGAAAGGTACTACAATACCTTTATACAATTTCTGTTACTCAATACTCTGTTGTAAAGCTTTCGTACTGATATTATTATATATGTCACACATTTAACATTAGTTAATAGAATTTTTAGACTTTAAACGTTTGTATCTACCGTTCACTAAAACTAAACAGAATGCTTGTCTGTCTTTTAGAGTCATTTTATGCTATAATGGAAAATTGTAAAGTAAATTAACATTCATTTATGAATTTAACTAAATATAACAAAATGTCATGCTTTCTTTGATTACCAAAAAATTCTGCATAGATTTTTCAATATTTATAAGATAAGGCATTTTTTTTTGAAAAGTTGAGGTGGCATTTTGAAACATCTTCTTCGAAATAATGAATGAATTATTACCTGTTTTCTTCTGTTTAAACAAATCGCAGCGTACCGGTATTGGACATTGAATGCAGTGGATAATTAAATTTAAATTAAATATTTTAAATTTCATATAACTTTATCCAAAAAGACTTTTACAAGTATATTGTTTGTTAAATAAACATGTCAACAAGCTCAGTACATTGGATAAAGCGTTCAAGCGAAAAAAGTAAAAATTCAAAACACAAGCTACTGCAATATATTCTAGTAAATGCTTACAAAGCCAAAATAAACTAAAAAAATGTAAAGCTTACCACATCGAATACAGTCCACGCAAACAGGCAGTGCTCGCGTGCTCTACATTAAAATTATGTTTACTTTTAATATATAGTCTTTATCAAACATTGGATTGAAGATGTAAATTAAACATAAAAGCGAGGGATGGCTTCTTCATTATCATTATTATATTGTAAATGAACTCAATTGGATGCGATATGATAAGTAAAATAACTGACAATCTTGAGTTATCACCTTAACCATAATTGTAATGTATAAGTCACACACACGAAGTAAACGAGTAGGACCTTTCACCACCGTTAGTTCTACTCTTAAATTATTATTTTGATAAGAATATTTTACGAAGTGAGAAATTACTACGAAGAAAGTAATTACTTATAACAAACTACGTAACAAGCACATTGTTTTTAGTATTATAATACATAGTCAAACGCGACTACTCTAAATATTATGACTTTACTTAAAAACTTCAAATAATTTATCGTGAGTTGTTTTTAATGGTAATCTCAAACAGCTTAGATAATTTAAGTTATAGTTGTAACATTACATGAAATCGTTCTCTCGTAAAACAATTAATATAATTACTGAATTACATAACGATTTCTATTAAAGTGGTTAGTATTAATTTTAAACATACATATTTTTCCGAAAAGCACAATATAAAGCTTTCAGATATTAGAGATGAACATTAATGAAACTTTTTAAATGTTTATCAAGGTGTGTCTCAAAAGTAAAGCTCAAGCCGACGATGTTCGTAAGTCCCATACGCTGCTGCGAGCTTCTATTTATATAAACAGGAAGTAGAATGAATTAATAAAAAGTCATTAAATTCTTCACATTTGCAGTAAAATAAATATTATTATTACTTTCTCGCTTCACTCTGTATTCTAAAAGCAAAATAGTCATAGGGAAACATAACTTAAAGGAGCCTAGTGAGAGGAGACACGCCGTTGAACACATTCCGCATATGAGTCATTGTGTTGAGTGGTGGATGTCAACTCTGCGGTATAATTTATTACCAGAGTAAAGAAAACAAAAGTCATTTATGGTCCCCAAGTAAGAATCGAATCCAAAGACCTCCACGTTTTCAGGCAGACGTTTCTCGTGAATGGATATTAAATTAAAAGAATGTTATTATTTTGTTTGTCTTTTAGCTTCACAACCTGCATGTAGCAAGGTAAGTAGAGGGAACCGCAAAAGCTGTGAAAAAGTAGCATTTTTTAGATATTGCGTGTTACGCCACGCTTTATAAATAGAAAACGATGTAAATAGAGATGAAATAACCTATCTTTCCCTAATGGAAGTCGAACCCAAAACGTTTTCAGACGGACGCTTTTCGTGAAGGAATCAATATTATTAATTAGAAAATAATATATTATAAATTTTTCACATATCATTTTAGTATCATGATTTATAAAGAAATTTTCAGAATTAAAGTTTTAATTACTTAAATCCGAATATGCTGCGCCGTGATATCGGCCGCGAAACCAACTGGCAACTGTCAAGAGAAATTAGTATCATATACCTGCACGTATACAACAGTAGGTACGCCACATATTTAAATTTTTGTATTTTTATTTTGAGTTGCCTTTAATGGGATCAATTATTTTATAATATTTTTTATTTGATTGATTTAAAATAAACATAGAAATAGTTATGGGAGCCCATTGTGTTGTGACAGGACAAGAAATGATTGTAGATAGCAGTGGTTGATCTTCTAATTCCGAAAAAGTAATTATTTTTTTCCCAATTTATTTAATACAGGATTAAACTTAAAAAATAAATATCAAATCGAATACTTTCAAAATACGTTATTTACCTTCTAAGATCTTGTCAGCAATAAAAATTGAAATGAATAACCTCGAAATATATAAATTTTATATTGTGCAACAAGCTAGGTATATGTTAAAGCAGCTTACTTTACTGTAATACATAAGTTTTGAAATATTACGAGTGAAATGTTACATATGAAAATTTTGTTACATTTTGACTAGCTAGAAATAACTAAAAAAAGACACTGAACACTTTCGATATTGCTTTTGAAGTGGCCTGAATTTGACAATATGAATTTATTTGTGACTTTAAAAAGTTTGCGAAAATTTAGAATGACTAAATATTTAACGACAGCAAACTCTAACACATTTTTATGCTGTTACGCTTCATGTTATGATTTTAAGTTAAGCTTTTTGTTGTATACACACTGGTATGGATTGAATTTCCTCTGGAGGTAAGTTTTTAGTTTTTAACTCATTCTAGTTTTGTTTGTTTGATTACGTAAAGTTGGATTTATATGTTCCTGACGGTAGAAATGGAATAGTTTGAGGGAGCTTATGTATAACACTTAGTAGCCAGAAAAATAAGCATCGAAAGATTTTTTCATTATATCTATATTCATCACACAATGCGATATATATCAATAAAATAATATTTATGATGAGTTTTCTTTTTTGTCAGGTATCTTCAGCTTTGAGATTTTCATATAACATCATAGCATTAAAAAATATTGTCATTTAAATAACATAGCCTAAGTAATTTGTTAAATTGAAATTAAAATTATAAGCTTTCCACGCAATGTACTTTTAACAAATATTATCTCCTCTACCTCAGCTCGTGCTGACATCACTGCTTACTATGCATGGCATATCGTGCAATAAGCGTTACGGTCTTAGTTGAAAGGGTTAAGCAAACCTCCCACATTACCCTTCCATTGTAAAAATAAGCACATTTTACGTATAACTAGCTATATCATTATCTAGCTTTATTTATATTAAATAAAACAATCTAAACGAATTTATCGCGTATATTGAGATTTTTTTTCTGAAACCCGACGTTCCGAACACCTTGCAGTAGAGGTCACGGATAGACTGAGGTGGCAAATAAATGATAATTATTATATTAAATTGCCGCCAGCGGTTTCTGAGTTGCCTCTCGTACTGCCCTGGATTCCTGCAGAATGAGCTGACTGTATCCTGCCCTCTGGTATGGTAGTTTTGAGATTTTCAAATTTTTATAAGTGGATCCCAAGTGATAGTAGACAGCTTCCAACCGTCTTCTCTATTGAAATTAGGATATTTTTATATTTCAATAACCTCGCGGATCATTCTAGGGATATATTTATTTTCCCTAGCGAGTATATGTAGTTTATGTAATGGTTAGGCTTGTTCATGGAGTGCTCACACTCAGCTGCTGACTTTAATACACGTCCATTCTAGATATCTGAGATGTGCTCTTTCACCCTAACACCGATGCTTCTCTTTGTCTGACCAGTGTAAGATAAGAATGTTTTGTTCAATTTCAAGTTTTTTGTCAATCTCTGGAATTGACAAACACTGTCAGACTTTGAAAACCAGAAAGCATTGAATAAGAATGAGTATTTATTATTTCCAACAAGAAGTTGAATATAAATAATAACTTAATAATCGTATTTCTCATTCAAAAGAAATTTCAAGTGCACTGCTCTCAATGAATGACCCTCTTGAAACACTAATTTATAAATATTATATATATACGTATAAATAAAACAAATGTGAATTTTTTCAAGGTTTAAATTTTGAATTTAAGTACGTTCGAGGACCGTCGTGGCGCAGAGGCGCAACGTCTGCCTGTAACGCGACGGTTTCTGGGTTCGATCCCCAGTCAGAGAAGATGAATTTTTCTATTTCCATTTTCTTCGCGCTGGCAAACTAGGCAAAACGCGACGTTGAGTTCCGCCACTCAACACGCAATACCTCGAAAAAGGCGGAAAGCGGGGACGGAGAAAGCAGGGACTAAGCAACGGAGTGTCTTCACACTAGGTTCCCACGGTCCCTGCAGTTTCCTCTGCGTACCCTGCCATGTGCGGGATAAAGCGTGAAGTGAAAAAAAAAAGAAACAAATGATATTTTATTTGCTTCGACTATGACTTATGTATTGTGACAACACAAGTGTTGAATCTTGAAAGACAAGCTTGGCGCGGTGCCGACTAGCTAAACTAGCAGAAATTGACAATAATGACTTTAATTTCGACAATGTTACGACAGAGTGTTCTATAAAAAGCCATTTACCATTTATTTACGTTTACGTTTACGTTTACGTTTACGTTTACAATATACGTTTTTATTTTGAAATATACACGATACTGTGGTTCCTTCCATCGTCAAATATTTGAAATTCTAGCAACAAACAATTAGACAGAATGCCGACATGCTACGTACTTATACTTGCATAGATCGTTGGGTTCTCTTTGAAATTTAAAACATACCTTAGTTTTTATCTTAACTTTATATCGAGGCGATTTTTGTGATGATTACCACTTTATGCCATGCACTTTAGACCACTTTGTGTTTATTACCTAACAATTCCTCTATATTGATACCGACCTTTCTAATGTGTAAAAGATAAGCAATACAAATATAATATCCCGATGTCAAGAATATGCTTTGAAACATTGCATCTATCGCAGATTATACACGTCGCTATTAATGTCGTAACAGACCGTTATTTCCGTCAAAGCGTCAATCACTTAATTATATTATAAGCTAATACATTTATATGGTGACAGTTTAAAAATATATTATAAAAAGAGAATATTTTGAATAAGATGAACATTTGTTTATAAGCTTTTCAATTTTAAAACTGTGAAAAACATTTTGACAATAGAAACGAGGTTAAGTCTCCTGTCCGCATTAGTATTTCCACACCATTACACGAAATATTAAAACAAATATTTTAGTGTCCAATACAAAACAGCCAATTGTTTACAATCGTATCTACTAATCTACTTTAATTTATAAAGAAAATGTTATTAGTTATGCTATATCTTTTGACACTTCGCAGTAAATGGGATACTTGCAATTCGGCATTAATATTTGTTAAGATTTTATTTTTTATTTCTTCAAATTTCTCCTTATTTCTTTTGTTTCCGCATATCAAAGTTAAATTTTTCAACTCGGCTCCAAATAACTTACTTTTTGTTTCTTTCTTCTTCTCGTGTATTCTGATATCGATATTGTTCATGTTGTAATATTTCACGATAAATATTTAAATAAGGTTTTTTCCATGTTCAGGATTTTTAAACGGTTTTATTATGAAATTCCACTTGTCTGTTTTTCCTTGTCATTATTTAGTCGTGCGTCTTGTCCGGCGGAAAAATATCCACATTTCAAATATTTTATTTTCCTTTTCATTATATTTTCTTTGTAAATAAATTTCCATATAACGACGGTGCGGCGGTGCGCATGCTGGAGTGCAAGCGCACCGCGCTGTCGGGGTCACCAAATATACCTTTTTACTGTAAGTATTTTTTATAATTTAATTAAATATTTTAGTGGTGCAGAACAAAACCACGAGTCCAATTTTACGTCTCTTTATTGCGCTTTCTACGGTATGACTGACGGTACAGAGAAGTTACACATCGAGCCCGACTATCTTATTACAAAAATATATTGTTACAAAATTAAATATCTATGTGCACACGGCACAATACATTTATACATAATTTTGTTGATTTGATTAGCATTCACACACAGTATGTGCTATTTTAGACATAATTTTTTACTTACCATTTCCTTTCAACAGCAGTCTAGAAATACTTCAGACAAGAATTTTCTCCTGGAGTATAATATAACGCTGTGACAAAATTTTGAATTCCAGAGTGATTGTAGGGAATCTTTCATAAGTATTCGGCAGAGTTTGGAATCGCTCACTGTTTTGACAGCTCAAATATTTCGGGCTTTAATTTTGTGTAATACTACAATAATCTACATACAAATCAAAGATTAGGACAACGTCCTAATAATGTTATGAAAAAGTACAATGTCTTGTTTATTTACTTGAATTGAATTCTTTAAGTTTTATATAAATTTTCGGAACCTTATCTCTTTTAGTTTAGTTTTAGTTTTGGTATTGTGGTATAAAAGATTCTACTTAAACTTAACAATTATAAACATTTACAATTCTGAATTATCCTTATACTTTAAATAACGAGGTCCAGTCTCATACCATCCTTATCTTATCCTATTGTGAAACTGGAGCAGGCAGTTTGATCTCACTTTAACAAGATGTACTTCAACTTAAGTCTATGTTCGTTTTATTCAGTAGATTGCGCTTAGCAAAAGTTTAATTACTTAAATTATGAATTTATAAGTGTTAAATAAATAAAAAATTTAAATTTTTGATTTTTGACCTTGTAAATAATTTTATTAATTACTTTTTTATTACTATGTCTTATGTGAGTTGATAAATATAAAAAAATCGTCAAGTAAGTATACTTATAACGCGTTGCTATTTTACTTTAGTTATAATATCAATTATTTCGATATTCTACCTGAATATACTACGAAATTGACAGTATAAACAAATATGCTCAAAGAGAAACGTGTAAATTGAAATGTCAATGTAAAGTGGTTCTAAAATGTACGTAAATTAAATTATCCAAAAATATACATATAAATCAAAATATCCAGAATGCTCAGCGGCTCTCACAACAACGCCGAGCACAATTTAGTGTTCATTCGTTTCGTACACAGCTCAACTTTTACATGCCCCAAACTTGCCCGATACCAGCTGTCTACAATCTTTGGATTTCCCACTACAAATTTGTGCAATTTCATGCTAAAATGCAATAGTTTCTTCAAATGAGATAAATTTGAGGCTTCTTTGTACTCAGAAGTTTAAAGTTATAAATATTCGTGAGTTTATCATAAATTTAGTCTTCAAATTAGGAATAAAGGTACAGGTACAAAGATAATATCAGTAGAGACACGACTGCTTATAATGTGAGCTCGTCATTGTTTTTTCAATATCTAGAACAATATCGATGTAAAAAATTAATAAATGATGATAATTTTTACATAATGTGTCTTTTGGAATATTACCTTTGCTTTTGTATATAAATTTTTAAATAAGCGATCTTAGTTTGTACATGAATTAAAATTGATTAAAGCACCATAATTTAAATCTTATACATTAAATTAAAGTTTTATCATAAAAATTTAAACATCTATGAAACATAAATTGGCATGCAGTAAGTAGCTAGTAGCTTCACAGTAAAGCTTGGAAAATAACTATACGAAACTAAAGAGCCTCTCGATACTTCACATGTACTCATATATATAACGCTATGTAAATTTCAATAAATCATATGGATTTACAGTTGTATATTTAGTAAAAGTTAAATATTAATGATTTTCTTAACAGTTTTTCAAGATAGCCTATTAGATTCACAGTTAACAATTGCATAAATTCATATTTCATACTAAATGTAATTTTGTACATTCAGATGTAAACAAATTGCGCAATGTAGTTAAATTGTATGAACGGAATCGTAAAGTGATTGAATGAAGTAATAATTAAGTTTGAAATAATTAATATGATATTTATTTTTCTTTACTATTTAAACTAGTTATTGTGTATTTCCCCTACCTTCTTATAATATTTTTTGATATGATGCCCAAAAACAGAGTATGTTCGTAACTTTATCATAGGCTCTCACAAAATAAAGTATATATATTAAGATATTAATAGAAAATCGTTCAAGTATAAGCATGTAACTGTATTGTACAAATAATTTCATATAAGGCTTACAAAAAGCTTAAAAGCCAATTTATAACAGTTCAAAGTTCTTGACCTTAATGGTGTAAAGTTAAAATCTTCAAATAGACTTGCTCTTGAAGTATTTTTTTGGCATTCGCTAGGTAGAGTATCACTCGATTGCGCCCACGTATATATTACTCAAGGCTTATTTAGACATAGAGTTAAAACGTCTTAAAATATATATATATATATATATATATATATATATATATATATATATATATATATATATATATATATATATATATATATATATATATATATATATATATATATATATATATATATATATATATATATATATATATATATATATATATATATATATATATATATATATATATCACACACACTTTAACAAAGAAGTGAAGGTTTGAGTATTTTATCAATAGTATTCTTTTTGATTATTGTTATTAAATTAATGGAAAATTAGACATAACTGTGAACTTTCGACATACTCTACGAATCTAATTTTTTTTTGGTTTTATCTAAATATGTACAAGTAATACATTCTAGCAACTTATAATATTTTTTTAGTTTAACTCTTTATCCCACTTATAGAAGGATAGGCAGAAGGAACTGCAGGAGCCGG